>QEOT01124186.1:0-21830 GCA_003123785.1 Pterocarya stenoptera | reverse complement strand
AAAAAAAAAAAAAAAAAAAAAAAAAAAAAGTTAATTCTTATAATAGCCTAGTATATGTAATTTGTAAACTTCATAGTATTACTACCATGTAATACTAATGTATAATAACACTCTAGTATAATAATATATACTACTAAGTCAAGCATATAGTAACTTGCACTATTATAGTATAATAGGACTAATTTAGACACTAGTACAGAGTAGTATAATGAGTTTGTAACACCACCACAAGAGAGTGGCTGACTATGTCTCCCACCATAGCGATATGGTGGAGCATAGCTCCCCCCTAAGCAGCGCGGTGGAGTACGTCTCCCACCGGAACAATGCAATCTAGCATTATCTCCCGCCATCCTCAAAGTCGAGTGCTAGCCCCACTCACACTTGGCCATCAACGTCAATGCAGTTGAGTATCTCTCCTACCATCCTCAAAGTCGAGTGCTAGCCCCACTTGCACCTAGCCATTGACACCAGCGCATCTCTTTCAACAAACGCCGAGTGTAGAATCCACTTGCATTTGGTGAAACAAAGGACAACACCACTTCCATAAGGGTGTTAGTCCTTGCCAACACAGTCAAACACCTCTTTCGAACTTAAAGTTGAGTGTTAGTCATCAACGCCAATGTGGTCGAGCATCACCCGCACCTCTTCCGGGCGACGACGGCCAACAACACCTCGCCTAATGAGCAGTTGAGCAAGGCTCTTACACCCTCAGCAAAGTCTAGTGTTCACAACATGCATGTGATCGGGGGCAACACCTACACCCATACTGGTGACAATGGCTAATAACGCACATGCTATCTGTGTTAGCCTAATCCGATGGGCGGACTAGCGTCTCCTTTAGCAAACTCCAAGTTTTGACACTCGTGCCACAACTGACTCACTTTAGTTAACTCCATGAACAAGCCTCCAAGTGTTGCAACTGCCTTGTGCGGGTTAACTCTAGAAATGAGCTTTCTAGCTCCTCAACAACCTCACGTGGATTACCTTCAGGGAACAAGTCAACAGGCTCAATAACTGTCTGGAATGGAACCAAAGAGTTGACAGGCTCCTTGACCATCTAAGTGCAAGCTATGACAAACACGCCCTAACCTCCCAACAAAAAGCTGCCTTAGGATGACAAATCGTCTCCCGCAGCAGCGCTGTAGTATGTCTCTCGCTAACATGGTTGAGCATCATCTCCTGCCATCCTCAAAGTCGAGTGCTAGCCCCACTCGCACTTGGCCATCAACGTCAGTGCTGTTAAGCATCTCTCCCACCATCCTCAAAGTCAAGTGCTAGCCCCACTTGCACCCAGCCATCGGCGCTAGCACATTAACGAAAGCCGAGTGTAGGCTCCACTCGCACTTGGTGAAACAAGGGACAACACCACTTGCATAAGGATGGTAGTCCTTGCCAGTGTGGTCAAGCATCTCTCCCGCCAAACTCAAAGCCGAGTGTTGGCACTACTCGAACTTGGTCATCAATGCCAATGTGGTTAAGCATCTCCCGTGCCTCTTCCAGGGAACATCATCCAACAACGCCTAGCCTGATGAGTGGTCGGGCAAGGCTCTCGCACCCTCAGCAAAGTTTGGTGTTCACAATGCACATGCGATCGGGGCAACGCCAACACCTATATTGGCGAAAATGGCTAACAACGCACATGCTATCTTTGCTAGCCTAATTCGATGGGTGGACGAGCTTCTCCTTTAGCAAACACCGAGAGTTGACACTCATGCCACAACTGATTCACATGACTTACCTTCGAGAACAAGCCTCTAAGCGCTGCAACTGCCTTGTGTAGGTTACCTTTGGAAACGAGCTTCCTACCTTTGCAATCATCTCCCATGGGTTACCTTCAGGGAACAAGTCAACGGGCTTAGTAATTGCTTGGAATGGAACCAAAGAGTCGACATGCTCCCTAGCCATCTAAGTGCAGGTTATGACAAACATGCCCTAACCTCCGAACAACAAATTGCCTTAAGAGGGAAAACCATCTCTAGCAGCAACGAGAACGGAAATATGCACATCCCACTGACATCGTTTAAACGTTCAACCACAAATCCAATTAGCTATCCAACAGACGAACAAGCCTATTAAAAACACATCCTCTGCAGCCTTTGTCGAAATCTACATATCTCAGCTAGGCCCCTCCTTGAAAGTCCTCGTTGAATCACTTAAAGGGGTAAAACATCCACTAGCGCGCCAATATAACAACAAAGACAATTGCAAAATACAAAAATACAAGCTCTTTGCTAACGATGAATAGTTAGATGCAATCATTGGTACGCTTGATTATCATACAGAACGTTTGCACAAACAAACTTCCCAGAGGCCCATCCTTGAAGGAGACCCTTACTATGTATCCCGCAGATTCTCCTCATGGACCGCTCTCGAAGATGTTCATTACACGAAAATAGAAAATTGGGAACAATTTCCTAGAATTTATTTTTCTACAATTTGTCAAACTACTGTTACTACGGTTGACTTGAAAATTCTCAAAACCTTCTTGTTGAACAAATCGACCTTAAGAATCACAAGCATCTGTTGGAGAAAAAACAAATTGGGTCCAGCCTAGTGGGAGTCTATCACTAAAATGAGATAAAACAAGTTGACTCAAACAAGTAAAAGGGAAGAGCAGCATAAGACAAGTTTGACTATGGCAAATCCAAAGAAGAAAAGAGACCTCTATAAAGTGAGGGTTATCTCCTCAGATTAATGAGACTTCATTAAGCATATAGACTGCTCTAATCTTCTCTCTTTAGGAGGATGAAATTTTATTCAACCTCTAGAAATCCTAATTTCTTCCATTGTATTAAGATATAGGTGAGGCCATTGGAGACTGTACAAATCACTGAATATAGTGGATTCTCCCCACAAACGACCTGTGGACTTAGGTCTTTATACCGAACTAGGTAAATCTCTGTGCCTATCTCTTTATTTATATTTTATATGCTTTGTTTATTATTTATTTCATCGATGACCATTCAAGTATTGTATTGACATCCCAAATCATTATGTGAGGTTTTCGACCATATTGTTGGACTTTGACCATGCCGAAAAAAATGCTTCAACAGCATCAATACCATATGAAAAAAATTGGCATCAATCCAAGCACCAATGCTATATATAAAAAGAAAAAAAAAATGGCGTTGAAAACCCATGAACTACGGGTAGCACACATGCATGGCCCTTGGGGGCATTTGAAATAATCACGTGAATGTTACTGAATACAATAATGTAAAATTAATAGTAGCTATCTAGCTTACATCTTAAAAAATGCACAAATGGAGGTGTAATGATCTCAAAATATCAATATCTTAAAAAGGATTCCCGATCAAAATAAGCTTATGTGAACAGCTTGGGATAGGCCGATAAAAATGAATAAACAATAGAATTATATATGACCGAACAAAAAGGGAAAAAATAATGAACCAAAGTAATGAGGGAACCGTAGAAAATCTGAATCCATGCAACATTCATCGATCTAGCTAGAGTCTTTAAACGGAGAAAACGAGTGACCTAAAAACTAAAAAGTACGGTTTAGAACATGTTTGGATAATGAAATGAGATGAGAATTTTATGAAATAGTTTGAGTTAAAGATAATTTATTAGGTTTTGGAAAAAGAAAGAGAAAAAACTGAATAAAAATATTATAAAGTTAAAATATTATTTGAATATAATTTTTTAATATAATTTTTGTTTTGAAATCTAAAAAAATTGTATTGTTAAGAAGTTTGAAAATTTTATAATGATTAAATGAAAAAGTTGAAAATTTAAAATTAAAAAATATTTTATATTTAAGTGATATTTGAAAACGAAATTATAAAAAATTCGTAGAATTTCTCATCCATCTACCTTCCCAAACAATCCCTTAATTGCTCTTAGGACGAAATATAGAAAAGAAAGTCGAAAATTGAATCAGATTTTAATATTTTATCTAACAATAATTTAAAATTATATCAAGAGATTTATACACACAGCCCAAAAGTCAAGGTCATTAATTTGCTAGCCGTAATGAACAACCATGCACTTATGCGCATGTACACCAATATTATGAGTAATGCTTTCTACAATATGCAAGTTTTCAAGGGATTTATAAATTATTTGTCCTTTTTTTTTTTTTTTAAATATGCACACTTGCACATGTCTTATAACTTCTTTAACAATTATTTTTTAAACATTATTATTATTATTATTATTATTATTATTATTATTATTTTGAAAAGATGGTTGCATTCATTCAATAGCTTAGAAAGAATACACTAATCAGGGACCTTAAATCTAATTCACCATTACATCAGTTTCTACTAAGGCCGATCTAGCTAGGGAGTGAGCAAGGTGATTAGTCTCTCTTTTTACATGATTAACTGACCAGCTTGAAAAACCTTGTAGCTTATCTTTAGGCCCCGCTTGGATTCATAGTTCAGATGAGATGATATGTTTTGAATAGTAGTTAAATAAAATATTAATAGAATATATTTTTTAATATTATTTTTATGTTGGGATTTAAAAAAGTTGAATTGTTTATTATATTTTTGTATGTGAATTTAAAAAAGTTATAATGATTGAGATGAGATGAGATATTGATTTTATGTAAACAAATAGGACCTTAATGTATTCAATCACTAATCTATAGTTTGATATATTCATCATGGCTCTGAGAATGTCTTGAATAACTTGGAGAGAGTCTCCTTCTAAAATGATGCTTTGACAACCCAATTCAAGACAGAAGATAGTAGCCTACAGTGCTCCAATAACTTCAGCCAAGAGAGGATCCGTTGGAGATGCCTATTTGTTGAACATTATTAAATAGTCATATTGGATAACAAATTGTAGTGAAACCTACGCATAAATGTATTGTAGTGATCTATTTCTAGTTTATATATTACTTTTATTGCGTGAAACGATATGGGTTGACCGGAGAGGAGCAGGCTAATAAAAGCCTCCCCCACCGAATAATTTGCTTCATAAAGGTCGTTCAAAGTTTCGAATTTTGCAGTGTATCGTTTTCTGTAAGGTAGTTAGAATATAAAAGGATATAGTTTTGTACCTATCAAAATTTTAGCTCATATTTATCAATATTTTAGTTTTTTTTTTTGTTCTTTTTTTCAAACTGTAAATTCATAGTTTGATTCTCTAATTTATACTAGATTATTTATTATTTATATAGATATATATATTTATATAAAATTTATTTATAAATTATTATTTTAAAATATAATTATATATATAAATTATTTTAAAATAATATTTAAAATAATATTAATATTTAAAAAATCTCGTTTGAATGTCTCGATACACCGTATTCAAAACATTGGGCCGATCTTTCCATATCATCAGGACACTCGCTAGCCAACAAAAATCTTTAAATACTAGCCTTGAGTGAGAATTTGGGCGGGGGCCACAATGGCATTATCTTCCTATTCTCAATATTTTCTTTCTCTTCTTCCCCTTTTGCTAACTTTCATGAGCTTCGCAGCAAAAGGGAATTTAAGTAGTAGCGGGTCTGAGTATGATCATGAAGTACTCAGCGATGAGATCTTGGCTCAACAACAAGCTGACCAAGTGGTTAGACTTCCCGGCCAGATTCCGGTGAAGTTCAAGCAATATGCCGGATATATTACAGTCAATGAAACCCACGGTCGAGCTTTGTTCTATTGGTTCTTCGAAGCAATTGACAATCCCCATGAAAAGCCTTTACTCTTGTGGCTCAATGGAGGTGAGTACTATTTCCTACCATTAATTAATTGCAAATTCTACACAATTTCTTGCTGATCTACATCATGTTCTACGTACTTCATTACCAGAGACTCAAGATTCATATATACATATATATATATATACACGTTTCCTGAGAAACAAACATGACCCAACCTCTCCTCCTTGAATTCCCTCTTTTTTTATGCAATTAGAACTAGAATATACAGCTAGCTAGGAGAGTAGTTTTCACTTAATTAAAAGACCCAAAAAAGTGATCACGTGCGTGTGTGACTTTACACTCATTTGACAAATTGACTGTTGAATGGCTTGGCTTCTTTTTTTCAACCAAATAGACAACTATTTCATGCGTGATCAGCTGGTCTCCCCTTGAGCAATTTATTCAAGGCATGAGCAAGATTGGTTAAAGATCGCATATATAGTCAAATTGATACATCTATAAAGGGTGTTGCATCACTTGCTAAAATCAAGAGACATTCACTATATAAAAAAAAAAATGTTTATTTGCTCCTAATTTTTGTTATAAAAATGATCAGTTCTTACTATTTACAAAATATCTCATTACTGTTCACAGATTTTCCATCCCATCTCTTGTGTAAATAGTAATAGAATTGCAATGACAAACGAGTTCTTATCCATATCTTCCAATTTCTACATCATAGCAATTCTGAAATCTCTGTTGGTCACAACACTGACAAGTGCTAAAGTTTACAATAATTCCTATTTAGATCAAATAAAATTTTGTAGGATTTAAGACTTTGAGAATTATGACTTGTTAAAACCTTTTATAATCAATTGCTGAACAACAGAGTACTGAACCTGAATTATAGCAAAATTATTTCTATATATTAAAAAAAATCAAAAGTTTTGTCAGAGAATGCTTTTTCTATTCTCTCAATCAAGGCTGCTGGATCATGAACTCCAAAATTTCAGGTCCAGGATGTTCGTCCATTGGTGGAGAAACTCTAGAACTGGGGCCTTTCTTCCCACAGAAAGCTGGCACCAAACCATTGTTAAATCTAAACCCCTATTCATGGAACAAAGGTTGGATTATTTTTAGAACTTTTATTTATATGAATTGTTTTTCTTCTTAAGGGCCCGTTTGGATACAAAGGTGAGATAACATCTTGTCTCATCTAATTTTAATTAATAATTTTATTACTATTTACAAATTATCTCAATTCATATAGTCTCATGTCACTATCCAAACGGACCTTAAATTTAATTGCACTGTCATTAAAAAAAAAACCATTAAATGGCCATATGATTTACTTTTGATATTTATGGCAGCAGTTGCCAATTTATTATTTGTGGAATCTCCCTTTGGAGTCGGTTTTTCCTACACCAATACCAGTACTGATTTTGCTGAACTTGGTGACACAAGGACGGGTAACTATATATTGATCTACACATTCTTGTAGATATATATATATATATATTTTATTACCCATAATTTAATTGGCCCTGTTTTTGTGACATAATTAGCAAAGGATTCATACGCGTTTCTAGTCAACTGGTTTCGACGATTTCCACAATTCAAATCACATGAGTTTTACATTGCTGGAGAAAGCTATGCAGGTACGTACGTACAAATACTAATCACTTACACCACCCTTTGCCTGATTTATTTATTATTTCTCTATCTTTTTTAGAATACATGTTCCTTTTGCCGGCTTATCTATGTGATAAGAAAAATGAATATTTGTGACGGATTATCTATTTATATAAAAATAATTATTTACGACGAGAATGAATTCATTTTATAGAAAATATATAATCATTTTCATTGTAAATAACTGATCACATATAAGGATGTTTTTTATAATTTATGCACGTCGCATTTGTCTAATTGATCGGTTCTGCAATTTTTCAGGGCATTATGTTCCACAACTTTCTGAGGCCATTCTCGATAATAATAAGAATGCATCCAAAAATACTTTTATAAACCTCAAAGGGTTCATGGTGATTTTTTTTTCCTGCCAAATTTCTATTACTCTTTGACGATCGTTATTGTGGTGGTTGTTTGTTAATTTGGTTTCAATGTCACATATATTTGTTCATACCAACTTATCAATGTGTTTCATGACTTGACACTACTGGCTTATAGGGGCTCATTTGGTTCCTTGATTGCACTCAACTCATTTGAGTTCGGTTCAGATTTAGATCTCTTCTAATATTCAAACACCCAACTTTCAAATTACTAGACTTATTTCAACTCAAAACGTTTTTACAAGTAGGACCTACAACATTTTTCAGCTCAATACCTCTTTATACTTGGAACCCACAATATTTTTCAATTTCCTGTAAATACATATAAACTCATCTTAACATCCAAACACATCTAAACTCATCTTAAGTAGGCATCACAGAACTCACTCTACCATCTCAACTCACTATTATTTATAGAAAACTGAACTGAACTCAACTCAATTCAGCAAAAGTCTAGATACTTAAAAAAAATATATTAGTAATTAGGTACCTATTTGCGACCAAAACAGCCACTTGCTATGAATGGAATCATTCTGGTTGCAAATACTTACAACAAAGAAATGTTGTTTTTTTTTTTTGTAATGTTATTTATTTTAATATAAATAAGCACTAATCTAAATAATAAATATTATTAAAATATTGTACAAAAGTATTAGTTATATATATTTTTAAAGTGGGAGCCACATCTATAAATACAAAATCGGCCAATAAATTAATTAGGTTTCATCTGATGTCTTCCATTTTTCACTATTCATAACAAATTTTTACCCATATATTTATGTGGTTTGTTTCTATTCATTTTGTAATTTAAATTCATATATATGATTGAATCTCTTGGGTTCACAAGAGATATATTTAATTTCCTAATTAATGCAATAGATTGTTTGGGCTGATATGCAATAGATAATTGAGGCTACATTATATACATATACATATATATATATATGTGTGTGCATATATATATATATGTATGAATAATTGCAGATTGGGAACGCAGCATTGGACTCTGAAGCAGATGATGAGGGAGTCGTTGATTATGCATGGAATCATGCGGTGATATCGGATCGGTTGTACCACGATATAAAGAGCAAATGCAATTTCAAAATTCAATCGGACGGCTGCGATTCGGCCTTCTCTGAGTTATATGCTGCCTATGACGGCATTGACATTTACAGCATCTACACTCCTATATGCATCAATGGAAATGCCACCAAGAGCTCGTATGAACCTTTCACCAGAACTGCTCACCATTATATTTCCGGAATTGTGAGTTAATCTCTTCATCATTTTCTGCATCCATTGTATATAATAATCATGATCATGACAAATAATTGGCAATATATATGCTCGATCGTCACTGAGATAAATTAATTATTATGTTTTTGATTGATTGAAACCTTTAAAAAACTTCTATATTGTTTGGTTGCACGTAGAACTTTTTAATATTAATGGTAATAAAAATAAACAACAATAATCTTTAGTGTTGATGTCGTGTTTTGCATACTTGGGCAACATCTTTCAATCTAAGTCTGGGCTGACCATCTACAGTTCCTGAATCATGAAAGAAGAGCACTAGAAGGGGGGACCACGGGGTCCGTTGATCCTCCGATGCTAAAGTTAGTGATTTGAGTGTAAGAAGGTGAAAAAGATTACAATACAATAAATCAGATTACCCGTTTCTTGATGTCGACTATCTTATTTATAGGGGCCGACCGGGTCCTTCGTATTATGGTGCTCCACATTCATAGGGGATCAGGCTTCTCAGATACTCCTGATACTGAGCCAATTATTCTGACACGTTCTACCGGGCCAGTTCGTACTTGTATTCCCTGCAGGGCATTTGGAATCACGTGCCTCAGAGGTGATTGGTCGTTCGCCTTGGATTGCTTTAAATGTTAGCCGCCCTTTCTTTGGGCTGTATTAAATGCGGCGTTCTTTCCTCTGAGCAATCTTTAAATGCAGCGGTCATTTTGGTTTAGCCGTACTTAAGTGGCTTAATCTCCCATCACCGCAGGGTTAGCACGTCTTGTCACACATTTCCCAAACTTTCTGTCGATACTACTCTAAGAATAGATTAGTTAGGGCTTTGGGCCTTCATAGGTACTGATAATTGTACCTTGGGTTAGGCCCAATTCAACAATCGGTTTGGCTTTGGGCCTTACCTTCCGGGTCCTTATTCATGGAGTTTTTCTCCTCCCACAGTACCCCGCTAATTTTTAGCACATGTATGGGCTAGAAATTTTATTTTATCTAGTTAATGATTAGTGCCGCTTTTATCAATGAAGATTTTATTTTATTTCATGCACGTGGGAGGAGGGCAGATCAAACGTCGATGTGCCTTTTCGTGCTTCAGACGCCGCTTCGTGTTTCGTGCTCCTGTCATTCGGTATTTATTCCCGCTTCCTCTTCCATTTCTTCCTTTCCGCCTTCTTCTTTGTTTTCGTCTTCCTTTCTGTCTTTGCCTTCCTCTCCGTCTTCAAGCCAAAACCCTTGTCGTTTTCTAATCCCTTTCCTTAACATTCTAATGGCTTTGGCTGGCGAAACTGATTCTCGATACAACTACTTCGCTGGGAAGGATTGGAAGTCGAGCATGTCCAAGACAGACCTACGAACTTTCTGCAGAGCTTATCCTCTTCCCGAAGAGACTTCCACCGAAGTTCCTTCTCCCCGTACTACCCTGGTGGATGAAGATGGTTTGGCTCCACTGGTGGCACTCTTTTCACAAATGTTCGATATTGGGTTACGCTTACCCATTTATTGCCCCATCCCGACGTTCTGGATTTTCTGCAACTCGCCCCGACCCAACTTCACCCAAAAGCCTGGCGTTTGGTTCTGGCTAGTTGAGTGGTGTTTCGTATCGCCCTGACTGGTCGAGACGATTATCTTGACCTCACGGTGCGGGAATTCTTTTCTATATACTGGATCAACCGTCTTCACGGTAATCTCTGTAGCTTTCAATCTCCTTCTTTAGAGAGATGCTTCGCCTATTTGGAGAAGAAGTATTCGTCTCCGAATGAGTGGTTTCGATGCTTCTTCTTTATTAGGGGGTCCGGGTGGGAACGCCCAAGAGAAGAAGAAGAGTACAAAGAGTTTCCCGTCCAGTCTGTCTGGCGTAAGGTTCCTAACTCTAGATCTTTTTCTATTGATTTATCAAAGAGGGAGAGATCTAGGGTTTCAGTAGTGATATCCTGGGTGGTGGCCCATCCCTCTCTAGCAGAAACCGATTCCTTACTGAACGACGATTATATTCAACGATATCTGGCGTCCCTCCTCGTAATCATGTACTGGGTCGGGATTTCTTAGCTGACCACCCTTCCCCTACTGAGATTGGTAAGGTCGAGCGACCCAATGTTGAGGGGAAGGCTTCGTCCTCCTCTTGAGCCGTTCCTACAGAAAGCGTCTCGAGAACGCCCCCTCAACCCATTGCACCGCGCGCTCTTCCGGGGCGAAAAAGGGGTCCCTGGCAGGTAAACTTAAAGGGCAATCCCTGTCCTCCCATCAAGAAAAGTAGGGCCGAACGGTCTAGTTCGGGAGCTCGCCCAACCGGGGTAACCCGGGTTGGAGGCTCTTCTCAAGGCACTGAAGGGGTCAATGTTGCATAGGCTACTTCTGGCCTTTCTTTATCCACCCCGTCAAGAGGTTCGTTTGGTCGTTCCAAAAGTTTTTCCCTTTTTCTTCTTCTCTCTCTCTAGTTGGAGTAGTAAATGACGAAGTTTGTTTTTGCTTCTTTTCAGGTTTCCCTGTGGAAGAAGAAGCAGACATAGACATCGACTTCCTTTTCTCCTCGGTTTTTGACCGCTCGATACCTTGGGGTTTTGGTTCGGCCCCACTGGGCTTCCTTTCTTTTGAAGAAGTTTTACTTCAAGAGGAGGCAAGATCTGGCTCGGGTCCGATCTCATCCGTGGAGGAGTTGGTCGAAGTTGAAGTTCCTCTAGTGGGACAGATACCCGGACCGGTCTCCCCTCTTGTTGCTGCCGGGGTCCCTTCTATTTCTAGGATCTCGGAACAACTTGTTCCTGAGAGCCTTTGCCCCAAGGGGACTTCAGGACTTGGCTCAACCTCGGGTTTGGAGGTGCCACCTGCTGCCGGGCCAAAAGGGGATTCGAGTCACCAACGGACTCGTTCCGAGGCTTTCAAGGCTCAGGCCCGGAAGTTTAGACCCTTGTTTGCCCAAGTTAGTATAGATATTATTTTATCATTACTATCCTTGTATCTCATTGAGGAGTCTAATTCTCGTGGGTTTTTCAGGCTGCTGATCAACTGGCCGACATGGTTTCCAGAGAAAGGGCAACTTTGGAGAATGAGCTGAAAAATCAGAGGCTACTGAACGGATTGTTGCTTTTACGGGAGGGGAAGTTAGAGGCGGATCTTCGGGCGACCGAGGCGAGGAATACAACCTTGGCAAACATGAACACATACCTCATCGAGCGGCTCCGTGCTAAGCAGAAAGAGACCGAGAAGCTGGCGCGCAGAGTCACGGTCATGGCTCTCGACCTCGAGCTTAAAGATAAAGAGTTCAGACTGAAGAGTCTGGAAGAGGAACGGATTAAGGGGAAGGTATCTTCCCTGACTTAAGAATTAGAATCTGTTCGGAAAGAGCTCGAAGGTCGCCTGGCAGACGCCAATCTTCTCTTCTCTGAGGGAATAAGAGCTTGAGCCGAAATTAAAAGATTAGAGTGCGAGGTAGAGTCGCTCCAAGAATAGCTATGGCAAAACAATGACTCTTTTGAAAAAGTGTCTCAGGAAAAGAAAAAGGCCATCAACGTTCGTCAGGCCCTATATAGACACTTCATGGCTTAGAACAGGGATGTTGAAAAGATGAGGGTTTCAACTAGGAACAACATTCTTCAACTACAATGTTCCTTGGCCGAAGCTCAAGAAAGGGAAAACCTTGCTACTTCCCAACTCGAGAGAGCCTCTACTCTGCGCGATCAGTCATGGATGTTTGGGTACAAAGAAGGGCTTGAAAGTCTCAAGGAGCTAATACTCGAATCTCCCAGGCTAGATCTTCGTTCTCTGGATCTCAGAACCCTCAAGCCTGGCAGACCGGCCTATAAGGAGATGTTGAGTTGGAGTGTCGACAATCTGCCTCTCTCCTCCCATAAGAAGGCTCCGTAATAGTAACTTAACATAGATATTGTATATTTTTATTCTACCATTAGCACTGTTTTGGGTATGTAATGAATGAAGATTAAGTTTGAATACCTTGATGACTGCATTCGCTGTACTTTGAGCTTTTTATTGATTAGAATTCGAAGTAGCGGTAGACCGCACGGTTTCTCAGAATTGACCGGTCTTCATATAGTTGTGCTATGTAGATAAACTGTCGGTCCGTTTTAAGCCTGCCTTAGTCACGTTTCACTTTTCCAGTCGTTGTGCGCTTACTTGTTCGTCCGTACTAAGAATATGTGGTCGGTCAGGGGAAGCCTGGGAATGACATGTTCGAACAGGATGACCTAGGAAGTCGTGATCCTCGGAAGTTTCCCCTATTATAAATGTGGGGCTTGAGGAGTTATGTTTCCTTCACCCTTTCCTTTTCTGATAATTTCGGATTGGATACTTCTTCTTCGGTTAAGACTTTAGATGGATTCTCGATTTTGGGAGAATGGGAAAAGTATGGTTTTCTTCAACATGCTCTTGCCTTTTTGCTTATGTCGCCTCACTTGGCCTTGCCTTTTTACTTACGGGAGTTAACCTCTGAAGCAGAGGGACCAGAACTCTTTGCCTCCGGGTTCTGGTCTTTGGTGAAGACAAGTGGATGGCGCCACAGAGGGACCCGGGGTGGCTTTGGGTCGTAAGCCGGTCCACAGAGGAGATCAACTCCCTGGAATCAACTCATTCCCCCTACGTCTCCCTCTGTTGATTTTGAACCTTAATCAGCGCTCAGACGTTGAGTGGGGTTCCACTGGACTCCGGTTTTCCTGATCCTCCTGTGATCCGTTGGGAGGGGGAAGGGATCTTCCGGGCGGAGGCTCGATCTGTTCAGGCGGTTCTAGTTGGACGGATCCTAGATTTCCCACACTCTACTTCAGCCAGGATCTTACCTTGTTTTGTAGTTGAGCAGAACTCGATCCTTTATTTGTTGGGTTTTTCCCTGATGTTTTGCTGCTTCCAAGATGTAAATTTCTTCCTACAACCCTTTGTTTATGTAATAAAAAAAAGTTTAGCTTATCTGTTTTTCTTTCAATAGTTGTCTTTATCTTTGCACCCGGATGAGTTAGTGCAGCTCCTTGTATTCTGCACCATAGCACGAAGCTCAGCAGAGGTCCAGTAAATTACTGGTGACACGCTCGGTGGAGTCCCATGGGAGCACGGTGACTCGCTCGGCGAGGTCCTGTTGGATTACTGGAGACGTGCGTTGAGAATAGCCAGCGGGCCGAGCGTTCGGTTCTGCCAGATGTGTTTGGGGGTTGAGCGGTTCTTGATTGTTTGTCTCTGTAGTTTGCACATGTTCTTTTCGACCTGTTTGACAATACACATGAAAGCAACACTTGGAAGTTAGTTTTTCTGAATTCTCATTTTAAGTAGTAATTTTTACAAACTGCTGGGTTCTGATCTGCTTCTTTTTTATACAAAGTACTTCTTTAACCGCTTGGCGTTCCATGGGTGAGGTAATTCTAGTCCCTCATGATCTTTTAACCTATAGGAGCCAGGCCTTCCGGTTGATGCCACGATATAGGGTCCTTCCCATTTAGGACCTAGCTTTCCTTCGCTCTGTGTGGTGACTCCAGTTTGTTTTAGAACCATATCCCCTATTTTGAAGTTGCGAGCTCGGACTCGTTTGTTGAAGTACCGCTCAACCCTTCGCTTGTTTGCTGCGATCCAGATTACTGCTTCCGATCCCTTTCCTTCCAAGAAATCTAAATTCTCCTTTAGCCTTTCAACATTACTGTTCGAGTCAAAATGTTGTACGCGGTAAGTTGGTACTGCTACTTCTGCCAAAATCATGGCTTTCGTTCCATAAACAAGGGAGAATGGAGTTTCTTTGATTGGGGTTCTCACTGATGTACGATATGCCCACAGTGTACTGGGAAGTTCTTCAGCCCACTCTCCCTTTTGATTTCTCAACCTTTTCTTCAAAATGTTGAGTATTGTCTTGTTGGTGGCTTCTACCTGTCCATTGGCTTGTGGGTACCCAGGAGATGAGTACTTTGTTTTGATCTTAAGTTCTGCACACCAGTCCCGATAATGTGAGCAGTCGAACTGCTTTCCATTGTCCGTCACGAAGCTTTCGAGGAATCCCGAAAGGGCAAATTATGGATTTCCACAAGAAATTGGTAATTGCCCGAGCTGTGATTGTGGCCAATGCTTCCGTTATCGCCCATTTTGTGAAATAATCTATTGCGACCACTACAAACTTTACTCCTCCCTTGCCGCCTGTGGGCAATGGACCAACGAGATCTAGTCCCCATTGAGCGAAGGGCCATGGGGAAGTAACTGAGGTTAGTTTCTTAGGGGGACATCGTGGGATTGGGGCGTATTGCTGGCACTTTAGACATTTTTTGGCATATTCGTCCGCGTCTTTGTGAGAATTTGGCCAGTAATACCCCGCCCGGGTCACCCGTGTTGCTAATGTTCTTCCACCAGAGTGATTCCCACAAATTCCCTCGTGTACTTCTGCTAAGATCTCTTGGGCTTGCTCGGAAGAGACACATCGTAGTAGGGGCACAGCGTAACCTCTTTTGTATAGGATTCCTTCTACCAAAGTAAACCGATCTGCTCGATTCCTTACTCTTCTGGCCTCCTCTTGGTCTTCTGGAAGGGCTCCTTCTTGGAGGAATTTTAGGATATCTGTCACCCACTCTGGAGGTTGTATAACTTCTATCGTAGATAATCAGATTTCTACTGCAGCTATATCAACCGTCTGAATTACCATGTGATCGGGAAGCGGAACTTTCCCTTGCCCTGAAGCAGCTTTGGCCAACCGGTCTGATTCCCAGTTTTCTCATCGTGAAATTTGGTGAATGGAAGAGAATTGGAAAAGATCCCGTTCTTCCCCTACTCTTTGAAGATATCTCTTTAAATTTTCTCCTTTTGTAAGGAACTGCCTGTTCACTTGGCCCACCACTATTTGGGAATCCGCTTTTACTTCCACCTTCGTTGCACCCAATGATCTGGCGATCGTTAATCCTGACAAAAGCGCTTCATATTCAGCTTCGTTGTTGGTGACTTTGAATCCCAGCTTGATTGCATAGTCGAGCTGTTCCCCGGACTCTATTATAATATGTATTCCTGCTCCCCCTCCAGTTCGGTAGGAGGAACCATCAACATAAACCTGCCAAGGCCTGCCTTGAGGTAGGGTAACTATTTCTTCCGGGAAGTTTGAAAATTCAACCACGAAGTCTGCCAATATCTGTCCCTTGATCGCAGTGCGTGGGAGATACTCAATCTCGAACTTGCTTAACTCAATAGCCCATTTAGTCATCCGGCCGGATGCATCAGGTTTCTATAACACCTTCCTTAGGGGAACATCTGTCCGTACTTTCATGGGATGAGCTTGAAAATAAGGCCTTAAACGCCTAGCAGCGATTACTAAGGCAAACGCCAGCATTTCGATTCGGGGATATCTAGCTTCCGCCCCTCAAAAGGCCCTACTTATGTAATAAACGGGACGCTGGACTTCATTCTCTTCACGAGTCAGAGCGGCGAATACTGCATGTTGGGACACAGCTAGGTAAATGGTTAGATCTTCCCTCGGCGTAGTCTGGCTGAGCAATGGTGGATGGGAAAGGTATTCTTTTAGTTCGCCAAAGGCTTTGCTGCATTCTTCATTCCACTCTTGTGCCTTTCGTAAGATTTTGAAAAAAGGGTGACTTCGATCGGTTGATTTTGCTATAAAACGACTCAGGGCGGCTATCTTTCCTGCGAGTTTTTGAACTTCGTTGATAGTGCGAGGTGGTTGCATTTCTATTATGGCTTTGACTTTTTCGGGATTAGCTTCGATTCCTCGTTCCAAAACCATGAACCCCAAGAATTTCCCCTACTCGACTCCAAAAACACATTTCTCGGGGTTGAGCTTCATGTTATACTTTCTCAAGACTGTGAATGCTTCGCGGAGGTCGTCGAAATGTTGTTCTGCTTTCTTGCTCTTGACTTGGAGGTCATCTATGTATACCTCCATGTTCCTCCCGATTTGATTTTTGAACATTCGATTGACGAGCCGTTGATATGTTGCACCCGCATTTTTTAGGCCAAACGACATTGCTTTATAGCAGTAAAGTCCTCGATCTGTGATGAAGGCCGTTTTATCTTCGTCGTCGAGACTCATTTTGATTTGGTTGTACCCGGAGTATGCATTTATAAAGCTGAGTAAGGTGTGCCTAGCTGTTGAATCTACTATTAAATCTATCCTTGGGAGGGGAAAACTATCTTTGGGACAAGCTTTATTCAAGTCTGTGAAGTCTACACACATTCTCCACTTCCCGTTCGCTTTCTTGACTAATACCACATTGGAAAGCCATTCGGGATAATGAACTTCCCAAATGAACCCTGCCGCTAATAGCCGCTCTACCTCCTCAGCGATTGCAGCATATTTTTCTGCACTGAAATTTCGACCTTTTTTTTTTACCCTTCTTACCTCTGGATTTACACTGAGATGGTGTTCTATTACCTTTCTCTCAATGCCGGGCATTTCTTCATGGCTCAAAGCGAACACGTCTCGATGCTCGATTAGTAACTTTCTCATAGATTCACCCAATTCGCTGGTCAATTTGGATCCTATGCGCACAGTCTTTTTTGGCTCTTTGGGATCCACTGATATCAGAATTATTGGCTCATTGGGCTCCGCCCGCCTCAAGGTTTCTTCGTCCCTTACCTCTTTATCCAACTCTGTTAGCGTTGGTGGTGGTGGTGAGTCTATTTCACCCTCTTCGTGGTCAACGGTTTGTACCGGAGTCGCCTTAGTCTTCATCTCCCGAATGTAGCATTCTCTTGCCGTCTGCTGCTCGCCTCGTATTTCTCCTGTTCCGAAAAGGAGTGAAAATTTTGATTTTTAAATGATAAGTGGAAGTTGCAGCTTTCATCTAGTTCAAGGATGGATGCCCGAGGATAGCGTTATAGGAGGTGGGGGCCTTTACTATTAAGAAATCCACCATGAGGGATGATATCTTGGGAGTTGTTCCTACCAGTACGGATAGGTTTATCGCTCCAATTGGTTGGATCATGTCACCGGTAAAGCCCTTGAGAGGGGTGGGAGCCGGTCGTAACCGCTCGGGTGCGATTCCCATTTTAGAGAATGCTTCCCAAAAGAGGACATCGGCGGAACTGCCATTGTCGATGAGGACCCTTCTGATCCGGTAGTTTGCAATTTGGGTCGTTATCACTAACGCATTGTCATGTCGTCTCAACACTCCTTCCCCGTCTTGTTTGCTGAAGGTCATTTGGTATTCTTCCTTCGGCTACGTGTCATGTCGTGAAGGTTTGTATGCTGAGAATACTTCACCGTATCTGGCTCTTCTTGCATAGGCCCTTCTTGCCGAAGACGTAGTTCCTCCGGCATAGCCTCCCGCTATGGTTCTAATCTCACCTATCGGGGGTTCTTCTTCATGCGAGCTCCTTGGATGTGAACTCCTTCGGTCCCGGTCGGTGATTCTTCCCCGGTCAGAGCCTCCCCTGTTCCTTCGCGTGAGGTTTCGACTTCTATAATTCGGGGCTACAGCTTCTACATGGCGCGCGTTGACCGCCTGAGACATGGTGCCGGTCTCGGCTTCCTTGTTGATACGAATGGATGTTCCTCCGGGGGTCACCATATCGTTCTTTTTTATTTTTCGGCCGTTTCGGGTCCTCCAGAAATTCTCTCCTTGAGATGCAATCCTGCTTGTCATGTCCCTGGCTTCTGTGAAAAGCGCAGTATTTAGGACGATATACCTTCCGTACATGCTCCTCTCCCGAGTTTTCTTCTCCTTCAACTGTTAGGTTGGTGTGTACATTGGATCTTGGTTTCACCTGTCAAACCTGCTCCCCCTTCCTCCTCGTATCATAGAGCCTTCTTTTGTGATTTCCCTGGATTGGGACATTTCGTCGATCTTCCATTCTCCTGTTTGCTCTTTCCAGATCATCCTTTCTTGGGGTTGTTAGTGCTTGGAGAGTGTCTTCCCCGTTTATGTAACCGTCGGCGCGGTCCATAAATTCTCTTAGGGTTGTCGGGGTTCTCCGAGCTATTTCTGTCATGAAGGGGTTTCGTGGCCATATTCCCCCTAGCAAGGCTGCCAAGTTGATTTTCTCGTCTTGGTCGCCCGTCATCATACGTTCTTTGTTGAAGTGGGAGAGATATGATTTAAGGCTCTCATCATCCCTCTGTTTGATGGTCAATAGATATGCCGCAGGTCTTCGTCTCGTTCGGGTAGCCATAAACTGGCTTAGGAAAAGTCGTGCCAGGTCGTTGAAGCTACCCATGGTTCCCAGCCGTAAAGAGCCAAACCATGCTCTCGCTGCCCCTCTCAGAGTGAGGGGAGAAGCTCTGCAGGCCACTTCACTCGGGAAACCGTGGAGGGTCATGTGGGCTTTGAAAGTTTCTAGATGTTCCAATGGGTCCTTCGATCCATCATACGCTTCAATTTGAGGAATTTTGAATCTTGGTGGTATGGGTACTGCCATTATTGCAGCACTGTATGGTAACTCAGCGATGGTGAGGAGTTGATCGACCGTTGAGGGTTAACCCATTTGCTTGGCGACTTCTATTTGGATTTGCATATTGACCCTACGCTGTTCTTCACTAGCCCTGGTTGTGCCAGGAGGCAGGTGGGCTTTGGAATGATGGCTCTGTTGTGCTACCTCATCTTCTTCTTTATCTCTTTGTAAAGCAACATTTTCTCGTCGTAGAGCTTCTACGTTTGCTATAAGTTTTTGTATTACTTCAGTTTGTTCATTGAGTCTAGCTTCCATGATTTCAGGTTGTAGTGCTTCACACCGCGAACGCTGAGAACGAGTTGTCGCCGGCATGCAAAGGACACGCTAGTTATGGGATGACAGAGATCCCACAGACGGCGCCACTGTTGATGTTGTGTTTTGCATACTTGGGCAACATCCTTTAGTTTGTGTCCGGGCTGACCATCTACAGTTCCTGAATCATGAAAGAAGAGCACTAGAAGGGGGGACCACGGGGTTCGTTGATCCTCCGATGCTAAAGTTAGTGATTTGAGTGTAAGAAGGTGAAGAAGATTACAATACAATAAATCAGATTACCCGTTTCTTGATGTTGACTATCTTATTTATAGGGGCCGGCCGGGTCTTTCGTATTATGGTGCTCCACGTTCGTAGGGGATTAGGCTTCTCAGATACTCCTGATACCGAGCCAATTATTTTGATACGTTCTACCGGGCCAGTTCGTACTTGTATCCCCTGTAGGTCATTCGGAATCACGTGCCTCAGAGGTGATTGGTCGTTCGCCTTGGATTGCTTTAAATGTCAGCCACCCTTTCTTTGGGCTGTATTAAATGCGGCGTTCTTTCCGCTTAGCAATCTTTAAATGCAGCAGTCATTTTGGTTTAGCCGTACTTAAGTGGCTTAATCTCCTATCACCGCAGGGTTAGCACGTCTTGTTACATATTTCCCAAACTTTCTGTTGATACTACTCTAGGAATAGATTAGTCAGGGCTTTGGGCCTCCATAGGTACTGATAATTGTACATTGGGTAGGCCCAATTCAACAATCGGTTTGGCTTTGGTCCTTACCTTCCGGGTCCTTATTCGTGGGATTTTTCTCCCCCCACATTTAGAAAGTTGATAGTACTGGCAGTTGAGTAGTAGCAATGGGATTGAGAGGGAAAAAAAAAAGAAAAAGAAAAAGGAAATAAAATTGATGGTAAGGAAAGTATTGAATATTTGGGAATAGTGATTTTTTAAAAGAGAAATACTTTGGTTACAAAAAGATTACATGACAAAAATAAACTCACCAAGTATTGACGTGGCCGTTTAATGCGATACGTCAGATCATTGTAAAATTATTTTTATTATATAGTAGATTTAATGTATTACATGAAACTATGAGAATAATTCATGAATTACTTGTCGGGAGAATGCAGAAAATAGAGCATCATGTGATTAACTGTATAAGTTTCAAATTAATAAAATGATTGAAATTAAGTTTTTGTTTTACATGCATGCAGGATGGTTGGCACAGAAAACTACTTAATTACGACCCTTGTTCGTCAACCTACATTGAAACGTATCTGAATAGGGCAGATGTTCAAGAAGCATTGCATGCCAATGTCACCGAAATCCCTTATCCATGGACTCGTTGCAGGTATTATTTAACCAACCTTACATTAATGTTTAATTAATTTTGTAGACATGTTAGTCTAATATTTTTGTCCACATGCAGCAAGGAGATCAAGAGTTGGAATGATTCGCCAGAATCAGTGCTACCCATAATTAAAAAGCTTATTGCTAGAGGTCTGCGCATATGGATTTACAGGTAACCTTCTAATTAAATAATCAACTACAGTCATATATATATATATATATATGTATTTAATCATTCATTTCAGTGGAGATGCAGATGGTAGACTTCCAGTGACCTCAACAAGGTATGCTTTGAGAAAGCTTGGACTAAAGGTTATTGAAGATTGGATTCCTTGGTACAGCGACAACCAACAGGTTGGGTTTATTTTTTATTTTTTTATTTTTCTGTTTAAATTATACATGCAAGTGACAGTACTTCATTCGTTGGATTAATGAATTGTGAGCAGGTTGCCGGGAGGACAAGTGTCTATGATAAGGGGCTTATCTTTGTGACGGTGAGAGGTGCTGGTCACAAGGTTCCTATGCTTGCACCCAAGAGAGCTCTCCACATGGTTGCACAATTCTTAGCCAATAAGAAACTGCAATCTGCCTCTCCATTTTAATGTTCCTCTCATCATTATTTGCTTGGGTTTTTTCTTTTTCCTTTTGGAATGAAAAAGAAAACTGCTACAGACACAAATTACACAAAATAAACTTACAAATTGATGTGGTTTCATTGAATCTGTTAGATCATCTACTTTATAATAAAAGTAACTTTACAATCTGACGTACAACATCAAGCCACATCAGTTTGTAGGTTTTTTTTTTTAATCACTTTGTGGTTAAAGTATTTTCCATTAATAAAAAATATCAGCAAGGGATGACTCTTAGCTGGAGTACTAGAATTTTAATTATGATTTTAAT
>QEOT01124185.1:110750-190174 GCA_003123785.1 Pterocarya stenoptera | reverse complement strand
GTCAACTGTAACTGTCACAACCCATGACAACCCCCATCCCTTTATTGTGGCCTCTAAGGCCTTCCCAACTGTCTCACCCTTGTGATCGAAATGTTATAAAACTTTAAAAAAAAATTATTTAATTTCCAATTACAATCAATAAAATGCACAGTCAAAGACATATAATTATGATTTTGGACGGATGTTCATGTATCGATAGTAAGGCAAACTCTTTGACCCACCAATTGGCCCTTCAACAAATATTTTATGTTCTGTAACCTTTTTTTATATCATTTTCTACCGTGTGGTGAGAATGAAGATAAACTTAGGTTCCAAGTACTTAGAATATGCTTGGAACTCTTTTCCCTCCACAAACTAAAACAATAGCTCATCTATGATGACTATATGAGTTAGGTGTTTCCTACACTCATATGAATCATACTTAGTATACTCCTTTAATGTTGCATCCCTACTACTCTCATCCGAGATTTTTTTAAGTCAAATCTCTAGTTTAGATTGACTATTCTCTTGTAAAGGTTTTAATATTGGACTTTACTTGCATTGTTATTCTAAGTGGGCTTTTAATTTGGATGTACCATGTCTTCTATAGTGACATCTATATACTTTACCACAATTGTTGCACTTAGTTTGAAGGTTATTGGGGTCACTNTCTTCTATAGTGACATCTATATACTTTACCACAATTGTTGCACTTAGTTTGAAGGTTATTGGGGTCACCATCCTCTAATTTGGTGAAGTGAGTTCAAACTATTGAAACTGATTTCTTACTTTGTTGGGGTAAGGGGGCAGCGGTGGTAGGCCCGATAGGGTTAGTGGCAGGTGTATGGGTAGAGTCCATAAGGTTAGTGGCAGGTGTAGGAGTAAGGTTAGGTGTTGGGGTAGGGTATGAGAGCTAACACTAAAATCTGACTGATTTTTCATTCCTCAAAACTCACAAAAATCTAAAATGAAGCAAATATCATAATAACAATTAAAACCATGCACAAATCACCCAAAACAATTTGAGGTGTCAAAAACAGGTCGAGGTTTTGATACGAAACCCCAAAATAGAACGTGGTTTCGATATCGAAACCCCAAAACAGATCTTTAAACGATACCGTTTCACACAACTCAGTTTATATTTTGCTTGCCACTGGACCTAAACCGTTTCTTAATGAGTAAGAGCCATTTTTTAATTCTTTTCTTTTTTTGGCACATAAATTAATAAAAAATTATTTAAATTAGTAAAATTAAAATTAAGTAAACTATTTAATGTGGATTATGTAATTAACTCATTAAAAAAATAATTAATTATGATTATATTTATGATGTTAATTGCCAATTTTTTACTTACTTGAAGCATATAACTATATTATGATAATTAAAACATAATGGGCTATATTAAACTTTTTACATTTTATATATGATTAATAAATAATTGGTATTGACCATAAATGCTTTACACGTACTTGCAACTTAGGTTTTTTACAAAAAAATTATCTAATAACTTTAATTAGATCATAGATATAGATGCTAGTAATTAGTTAATCGTGATAGGTTAGTTAATTGATAGCATATTTGTAATTACGTATTAAATATTTTATATTATTAATAATGATAGGTTAGATGAAAATTACATAATTAATTATACTATTATTATATAAAATAATATATAAAAAAAAGTATTTAAAAATATGTATATGTATATTTGGTTGGTCCAGTCCAATCCAGGATGAAAAATCCCATCCTAGGACTGGATGGAATATCAAAAATTTGACATTGGATGGACCGAGACCAACCGGTCTCAACTTCAGATCAAACTCCTTACACCACTACAAAATAAAAAATAAAAAAATAAAAAATAAAAATAAAAATCCCATTTCAAAAACCTCCTATTTATTCATGGTAATTTAGTGGAACGAGGGATAGGAGGCTACCCAAAGTGTACCATCAGAGAAAGGTAAGAGAGTTTTCAGGTAACACTAATCTTGGTAATTACGAATAATTTCAAGACTTTTGTTTTGGGGTTAGTACTTCACTCACAGGCTCTGGGTTCCTTGCGGCGCTGCCTCATGCTTGCGCTTGCTTGAATGCCAGTACGTTACGTTACTAGAATAGACGGTTGGCTGCTGCGCTACAGATCTCACCGGAAGGGTCTTTTCCTTTGCTTGCGGAAATGACCCTACTTGCTATTCTATCACCCCTCGCCCGGCCTTTACTTGATAGGGCTCCTTCACCAGGATCAATAAAGATATATTTTGATTAAAGGAAACATTTTATGTATGTCCAGAATATAAATCTCTCATCTTATTACAAAATATTATACTATTAAAATTGCTTAAGTATTACATTTTAATGACATGACATATAGGATGAGGATGAAAATACCATGTATTTGTACTATACAACTACCTAACAATTCTTTGGATCAAAATAATTTATTGCAAATAACTCATCTACTAGTGCTACCAAAGCCTTAACATCTGAACTAGGAAATACATTTAACTAGATCCAACAACCTGTGAAGCCCAACAAACTGAGGCTCTCCGTTGCCATTCTTGAAGGAGATTCAGAGATTGTATAAAAAGGTCATGCAATGCAAGATCCCAAACGCATGAACCCCAACTCTTCCCTCATTATTCATTCATTCCATCCACTCCCTGTTAGAAGAAAACACATCCATCTCCTTCTCTACTCTTTTTCCATTTGTGCCCTAATTCTCTTTCAGCAATCAACTGCAATTTATTGGTAATTCTTCCATATAATTTTTTTTTTAGTAATTTTACATGTCAATTAACTACAAGCGTATGAACTTTTTAATACTTTAATTAGTAACCAGATTATCATATGAAGATTTAAGATGCCTGCATTCCAATTTGGCCTTAAGCATGTACGACATTTTGTAACTTACAGCTAGGTGTCTAGGCCAAAATATGTCGGTTTGGTTTAGTACAGTAATAAACCGTATTAAATTTATACTCTTTAATCTCTGATCAATAAATCATATGGTCATGCCTCTACAGGTATAAATAATACATACAACATGCCACTGCACTAGCTACCCAATTCAACCTTTCCTCATCAATTTTCTCTCTCTTTTTTTTTTTTTTTTCCATTTTCATCTTATTGGCTTCATTTCCAAGGCATTCCAAGCCATTTTGTTAGGGATGAAAAATGCCAACCCTAATTTTTCTACTGATGCAGATCCAAGTAATAAAACGGAGCTCGAAAATTCCTGCATAACTACTCACCATTCCTAGTTAATTGTATGTCTGAATCATGAACGTCGATGCCTGAGCTCTTAGAAAAGTGTTCTTGGTGAAAGGGATCATCAGCACCATGTACAGAACTCAACCTAGGAGAGAAGTTCCAGCCCGTCATCTGTTCTGGCTCACGGCCATTGGATCTCATATTGGTGTCTTCTTTAAACTTCATGAAGTACATGGATGACCAGTAATCTTTTGCCAAATTCTTGAGAGGAGAAAAGCATACTCAGACATGATACCAAGCTAAGGAAACCAGCAAAATTGCATTAACCTGGGTAAAATAACATACCATTTTTATCAATTGCATCAGCTCATTTAACGCATTACTGAAGAGAGTAGGATGCGCCAGATCAGCAGTGGTCAAAATTTCTTGTCGGCTTCGGTGAGAAATGTTTACCTCCATTGCCGCACCTATATTTGTAAGTAAAAAATATAGATAAAGAAAGAATTTTCCGATAAGCTTGGAAGCTAAATGGGATATGATTTGCTGAGCTGAACAGAACCTAGAGAATCTTGATCTTGCACTGACATAATGCCATAAAGTTTATTTGCTCTTGAATAGACATGATTGTGATGAACCTATGTTATTATATAGTTCAAACTTCAAATGAAAACTATGCTTCAACCATCAATCACTAATTTATAAAGGACAAGCTTTCTTATGGCATGAAATTATAAGTAAAAAATGACATTGAAAATGGGGGTGAAATATGCTCATATGCCCAGTTTCATAAGTAAGACAATGGAAACTTTGTTGCTGTGCTATGACTGACTTAGATTCAGGACCCTTTGGACCGTCTATTAACTTTTCATTCCATCACCATTAACAGAAAACACATGATCCAATCACAGACCGCCACATATCAACCTAATTTTGTCATACAAAAAATATTATTTTTTTAAATAAGAAACATATTTAAAAAAAAAAAATTGGTGTCTATTTTTTTTTTTAAATCATAAAATTTACTTGAACGCCCCATGGTGGCTGGTTGATGCAGCCACCATGTGGGAGCAATGGGAGGGCCAGTTTCCCAGTTTTGGCCACCCCATGGGATGGTCTTCTAAGTTTTTCTTTTTCAAATTAAACAAATTAGTTTTTTATTAGAAAATATTTCTTATTTTGAAAAACATTAAATTTAATTCTTTTAAGAAAAAAATTTAATTTAAATGTAGTGGTTTGTAATTGGGCCATATGTTTTCCATTAACATTGATGGACAGAAAATAATGAAGGGCCCTATTTCTAATAACTCATACCACAGGGAGTTATTGTTGAAATAAAATTGCATAAAAAATCAACGAAGGGTACTAAATCTAAGTTATGGCAGAGAGGATGTTTGAGAACAATTTTCTAAGACAAATCAAACATCTTCAAGCCTGGGGTGTGATGCCCCATACTGAGTAGAAATTGTTAGTGGTTTGTATAGGATCCCCTATTGCTTGGGAGGTAAAGTTCTTGCTCTTTATAATGATTTCAATGGGGCTTCAATTGTATCATTGACTAGTTCTAGTGGAGTATGTCCTAATTGTGGCTTGGTCCTCTCTTCGAGAGTTATATAGGGAGATAGAGAGGGGGGTTGCCATACTTCAAAGATAAACATTTCAAGTACTGAGATGCTAGAATTGCACAACTGAAAAGAAAGGAAGGCAAGCACCACAACAGCTGGACACACATGAGTAGGACTAGAAACAAACTACACAAGCTTGACATATTTATCTGACTAGCAAGCTTAAACATTCTCTTTATTTGTCTTATCTCGAGTGGCTGGACAGTATCAAGTTGAGCTCAGTGGTAGGTTCTTGGGGATCAGTTCCTATATCTTAATCCGAGTAGGAGGTTACTCAAGTAACATTTTTTTATTGGTAAGGTTGCTCAAGTAACCTTGAACAAGGTTTCGAAGAGTTGGGCCTTTTTATTACCAAATAATGTGCTCTTGTGTGAGGAAAATACCATGAAGCCTTTCTGTGTCAAGCAATCTATTGCGAGGATATTAGGCATTATTTATTTTATTTATATCATGCCGGAACAGAAAAAGATAAAAAGAACAAGTCGTTACAGTTCTCCAGATGTAAGAACATCTCTCCTGGCAAAACTACCACATGAACATCATTCTTGATTGAGCCACTCTACTCTATTGAGGTCCCTATAATTGAGTCATTTACAACCCAAAAGAAGCCATATGAACAGATGAATTCAGAGATTACTAAAGATTGCGTTATTTCATATTAGTATGTAATGTTGGAGCTAATACTGTAGATGGAATATCTCTGGCCACATACCTGCAACTATGTACTTGTCAATAATATGTCGCACCATATATATCCTTCTTACAGAGTCATCTAGAGATATTTTACCAAGCTCATGCACCTCATCATAGAAATGCACACTCTCCCCGGCCAAACAACTGCAAATAAGAAGAGAAAAAAAAGTTAAAAAAAAATTAAAATTTTATTTCTTTTCCAAATTTTCTAAAGAAAAAGGGCCAGCCGATATCTTGCAGTTTCTAAAGCTCATTTTTTTCCTCCATGTAGTTACTTAGAAAATGACAAGTTCCTCTTTTCATGTAGAACTAATGAGGCTAAAAAAAAATTTCCACACAAAGGTATACCCAAAAAGTTTATTACAGGAGAAATACAACACCTGTCTGCAAATGCCATGAAGGACTGGCGAAATCTTTTGTCTAGAAGAAGCTTATCCAATGGTTCATTAGGATCTATGACTTGAGCTGGTTCCCTCTGCAGTAGAAGTCCACTGTCCGGTATACCCAGAGCCTCACCCATTGACCCAAACTCTCGAGACTCCCTTTTCCTTAAGCTGATTTGTGAGAGTAGAGGTTGTGAACTTGACATAGAGAAGAAAGCTAGCACTAAAATACTTGCCTGTAGAATATACCTGAGAAATGTTAGCAAGTACACATGAGCTGAAGACAATAATAAATTTTTGATCGGTCTGAAGACAATAATAAATTAAAACCTCAATATGACAAATGCATAAGGAAGAAGAGATACGAATCAATAAAGCATACCATAATTAAAAGGAGAAATCTGGAGGCAACCTGAAGCCATGAGATATCATCATGAATTTCATTCAAGATGTAAGCAGCGACCCATAATCCTGGAAGTGATAAACAACACAGATGAAGGCCAAGAAAAAGGTGAGATATCTTGACCTAATCAAATTTCTATATGCTCAAGAGATATGCAAGAAATAGATTCAACAGGCATTAACTGTAACACCTGGACCCAGCCAAGCCCATATTCTAAATATTTTTGGACTTATATGTATGAAAAGACTAGTTGAGTTTTTGAGTACTTTTTTTTTTTTAGATTACGGATCCAATTTATTTTTATGCATCCAACCTATGATTTATTTTTTTAATGTTTGCTATCTTTTCAAACGGACTCTAGAGTCTCTTTCCCATTAAAATACTAGAACCCATGTTTTATTTATTTATATATATATCTATATTTAGATATATGTATTTTGCAGCTCCGTATTTGTGGGGAGATCTATTTTTTTTCAAATTCTAGTTAGTTTCAGTTGCCCCTCACCACTTCAAACCACTCCGTAGCCCTTGCACATCTCTTCATCCCTTATCTCTAGGGTTTCTTTTTTTTTCATCACCTATATATATTATGCATCCTGCATGTTGATAGTGGACCAAGTTTTGGTGGCCGCAACCTTAAGTTTTCAGCATCTCCTCCACATAGCTGCCGCCAAGCACCGCCCAAGCCCCACTGCGAGTCACTGTTCTATATACCCAGCATGCACTACTACCCTTCTCATTCGTAAACAACCACCACCACCGAAGGATAGCCACTGCCCAGCTCAGCCCCTTTATCACAGCACAACAACCCCGAATGGAAGCCACCCAACATGCCAAGACCCTCCAGAACACTGCCCTCCACCGTCACCCAACCACCGAAGACCACCAATGGTAGCGCCCTGTTTCAGCTACACTGAAACAGAAAAAAATAACCACACCGCCAGCCAATCCTTCACGTGCGCCACCATGCCGCAACCCCCTTCCAGTTGCTCAGCCACCGTGTGATAGCCACTGTACAAGCTCCACACACGGCACCTCTGTTTTGCTTCTAAAAAACAGAGCAAGAAAACACCCCCCACATCTCAATGTTCAGCCCCGTAACACGTCAGTAAAGCCCAGCGACATCGCCAGCCCCTCGTCGCCTCCACCCACATAAAAGGTGCCGCCGAGCATTGCATGTCACTCCCGTTGCTTTTCCTCTCGGTAAGCCACTGTGTCTCTCCGTTTCTCCCTTCCTTTCATGGTTGCACTCTCTCTCTCATCTCTCTCTCTCTCTCTCTCTCTCTCTCTCTCAGTGACCTGCCGCCGCCCAGCTCGCTGCCCCGTCGTGCCTCCCCATCTCTCTTGGTGAGTATGTGTTCTCTGTTGCACGAAGTGGTTCTGGTCTGGGTGGTTGTAATTCCATAAAAATTGTTTGTAAATCTCAGCTTTCCCAAAGAACCCATACATGTTAGAGTCAATTCCGAAAATACCCTTATCATCAGATTGGTTATATGTGGGTCATGTTTGGTCTTTATTTATTAAATTCACTTTGTGTGGGGTTTTGTTTTAAATACAAGAATTATAAAGAAAATAAATATGGATTTAAATTATATTATATAGTACTAATATTTTTACAAATGAATTTCGGAAGTAAATAGCAAGTATGAAATTTATTTTTAACCCTTTAAAAGAAACTGATTGTCTATTTTTTAAAATAAAATTTTTGCCTTTTACTTTAACATATTTTGTTATAATTATGTTAAGAGAATATTAAGTTGAAGAGGTATTTTACATGGGCTTTGTTGTAATTGAGTACTTATGTTAGCCATACACTTTATTTTACCATAATAGGTTAGAGCTTAAATAGTCAGAGATTTTTAAGTGAATATCAAGGTATTTGGGAATTTATGATATTTTAGGGTTCCGAGAAATTTAGATTTTTAAGAAAATAGGTTACCTAGCATTTTAGGTTTAAGTATTGAAAAAAGTGTTAATTTCGGATATTTATGGAAATTACATGGCAATCTTATAGGTGACGAGTTATTTGCATTCAGAACTGTTGTGAAGAAATTCAGAAAGTTAAGAAGTTCAGGTAAGCGAGGCTCATATACTAAACTTTTCATAAAAAGAAAATGAAACAAGGCTGATTTAAAAAATATGCATGTTTGTTTTGAAAATAAATTTGAAAAAAACCTCATGTTCTGCATATGCATGAAAGCTGTATAAGAGAAAATATTTTCTGTCATAATTGGTGTAGATATAAGCTAATTTTGTGCATTCTGTTTTTGAACTATACAATAAGAGTAAATATGAAATTTATGAAAATTTGTGCATATGAAGCGAAAATGTTTTGAAACTGTTTTTGAATATGGGAAAACATCTGAATTTGTTCAGTACTCTATTTAGATATGTTGTGGCATCTGAAAACTTTGGCATGAGATTTTGATTCTGTATTCTGATTAAGTATAATTCTGATGTTCTGTTCGATTTCCGTTACGGCCTAGCCACGGGTGATAATAGTGGCATATGGCCTAACCACGGATGATAATAGTAGATACGGCCCAACCACGGGTTATAATATAATAGTGGATACAGCCCTTCCACGGGTTATAATTGTGGTTTATAACCCTACCACGAAGGTTAAATATGGTATACGGCCTAACCATGAGTTATAATAGTGGATACGGCCCTTCCAAGGGTTATAATTGTGGTTTATAACCTTATCATGAGGGTTAAACGTGGTATCTGTTTCGATGTAATGCTCTGATCGATGAAGATGAGGTCTCAAATTTTAATATGCCAAAGGATATTTAAATAAGAATGTTTTCTAAAAGTTTCGCTCTGATATTCTTGGTAACATATTTTGATTTTGCATTTTGAAAGTAAATGTTTCTGATTCTACATTCTGAAAGTAAATATTTTGTTACATCCTGAATTCTGAAAATGTTCATGTTTACATACTAGTATATATTTTCTGCTTACTGACTTGTTGATAACTCACCCCCTTGTCTCCACAATATTTTTCAGATAATTTTGATGACTCAACTAGAAGTCAAGAGTAGGAAGTGTTAGCAAGGTTTGATGATCATAGAGGAATAAGTGTCAAAGGGTACAAGTATTTATTGGAGATATTTGGTTTGAATAAATGGATTTGTATTCTTATGGAAATTGGGGGTATATAAATATGTTATGGGAGATGGTTTTAAGTTATAAGAGATAACTCTCCAAACCTCTGGGAACGGAGCATTTTATATTAACCTATTTTCAGCTGGTTATGAATTTATCAAGGAAAGTTTGCAGAACTTTGTTCTATCTTTCACGGTGTCATACATGCACTTGTCCTCTAACCTGCATAATGGCCAGACAGGGCAGTAACAAACTCACTGCCAATGATACCTTCCCCCCTCAACCGTCCCCCCCCCCCCCCCCCCCCTCTCTTTCTCTCCCTCCACTCCCAGTTTTTTTCACAGTTGAGTAGTGGAAATGGGAAAGATGTGGAGACTACAACATATGCTCTTAAAAGCCTCGTTACTGCTTCCTTATAGGATATCTATAACCAGTTCCATTTGCATAGTTGACCAACATCCATTATTGGCTTCTCCATTGAATTTTTACAGGTAATTTCCCCGAAACTAAACCCCCAAACAGGGCAAATCAAGAAATATGTCATAACCAATGAATATTGAGCAAATCAAGAAAAATTAAAAAGCCTAGTAGAAATAGAGAAAAGTGTACCAATGGAAAATGCTGCAACAAGTATTCCTCGCCAGAGGTCTCTGAGTTCATCAAACCTGAAGTCTATATGCCGAACAGCCCCAGTGAATCCAACTAAAGCTGAAACATATAATGTGTGGAGTGAAACGACTGGAATGATCCAGTGAGCCCCCATATGGCACCTAGAATTTAGAGGCTGCTTCATATGGATAACTACAGCAAAGGTCAGTAATCCTTTCAGAAACTACATATTGTAATGAGCAAGAAGAATGAAAAGCTATATAATAATGACCAGTTCATAAGAGCTCCAGGATGGGAACTATGAGATGTATAGACAAGAACTTCAGTTGGCAAGACATCTCAAGCCATATAGACAGGAGAAAACTTAAAATAACTTGCATGAATATAATGAAGTAAAATAACCCCAGATTGTTCAGCGAAAACAGTGTTATAATTTAAACGGCAGAATATAACTTGGAAGACATTTGTGTTAACAGGAAAACATAGGGATTGATAATTGTCACTCAAGGACATTTTTGATGAATTTCGTTGTGCACGCCTTGCTCATCAAGAAGCTTCAGGGATAAAATGTCATTTTTCTTGAGAATTGTGTTTCCCTGCTACACAACCCATCATATATAATTTTTGTAATTTTTTTCCCTTGTTGATAAGCATATTATGAAATTTATGAGAACACAAACAAAACGTCCTAGAACATCAAGCTTTGTAACACCCCAATGGAAGGCCTAAACCACATGGCCTATACTCCGAAATGACTAGTCAATGATACAATTGGAGCCCCATTAGAACCTTATAAAGGCAATAACTTCTCATTCCCAAGCAATGTGGGATCCTATACACCACCTACGCCTAACCTTATCATATGGGGTATTACAATCTACCCCCCTTAAATTCCCGATATCCTCATTGGGCCTGTCTGTTGTAGGTGGCATGTCTGAAGTCCCACAATTCTGGTTGAGACTGGCTCTGATACCATTTGTAACACCCCAATGGAAGGCCTAAACCACATGGCCTATACTCCAAAAGGACTAGTCAATGATACAATTGGAGCCCCATTAGAACCTTATAAAGAGCAAGAAATTTCCATTCCCAAGCAATGTGGGATCCTATACACCACCTACGCCTAACCTTAGCATATGGGGTATCACAAGCTTGGAGCTCCATCCAGAAGTATGGCGAAAAGGTAAAAGAAAAAGTTCCAAAGTGTTGGAACTAGTGCTCTCAATAACAGATTACATAATAATGTTATTCCAAAGCTATTGATTTCAACGGGCTTCATTTTCAATGATTACCTTGTATCTATCTCTCCCTCTTCATTAGGTGTTTCCAGTTGTATTCTTCCCATGTACTTGGGCTGTGCCTATTCTTCTATTAGCATGAAAAATTCTTAGTTATAGAAAAAATTAATGTTATTTCAATGCCTCCACCTCATAAAAGTGTTTGCTATATACAAATCAAACCCCAGAAAACAATGCTGAGAAATGCACATCAAGCCCTGGCTGTTGTAAGCATAAATATGAAAATTTTATAAGAAAGAACATTTGAGGTCAGTGTTAATATAAGCTGCTACAGAGTTCAAAAATGAAAAAGGAAACTAGAAGAAGAAACCGGAGGACAGCCAAGACAGATTATGTTAAAGAATACCGGAAGAAGGAATCGCAAAAGGGCAGTCAGAGCCAAACACAGCAAACATAATTTCAGCAGAATTAGAATTCCTTATAATATATATATATTTTTCATTATAAGAGAACATGACAAGATAAGTGTCCAAATATATAAATCTAATCACTTTAGGGAATCTTACATGCAGCCCCAGCAATCCATGGCAATAGAATGAGTGGAAGAATTATATAAGATCTGATTGGTGGTAAACGCCTCCTGAAATATCACTAGCAATAATTAGAGCCTTTTTCTGATAAAAAGATAGTTACACACAAACAAATTACTACAGCTTTAATGAAGTAGCACAGCAAAATATGACGGCTAAAAATTTATTCACCAGACAAGAACAAGTCATGGCTTGAAGTCCTTGGGTAAGACACAATGTCATCTCTGTAGCCTAGTCCACATAAGTTAATTTTGTGGTCATGATTATTGTTTTTATCTCACAGAACAATCGACCAGGATGATAGACCCTGAAGAATCCAAAACCCAACCCAAAGTTTCTGTGATAAACAATATGCTCAATGAGTTGAACTTTCATGTGAACAGAGCCATGAGGAGCAATATGTAGTTTCTGAATGTGTTGTGTTAAGGGAAAACAATGTGGTGGCGGTTGTAACCTTCAATGAACTGCTAGGAAGTTAACGTTTATGCCTGTAATGGATGGTATTAGGAAGTTTATTGTGGTATTCACTGCTTAGTGGATGGAGAAGAAGGGGGTAACAATCTGTTATTTGGAAAAACTCTTGTGTGTTATTTTCTCCAACTCCAAGTTCTTTTTAACAATTTTTTTTATAGGTTTAACAATTTGTTTTTCCTCCAACCCTAACTGGAGACTATGTTTACTTAATTTCTGTCAAAACTCTTACTAGGACCTATTATAGCAATGGTAAGGCCCAAGCCACATCTAGGCCCATACTAGAAAATGACTAGTTAAGGTTATAGTTGGACGCTCGTAGATTCATTACAAAGGGCGAGAACTTATCCTTCTCATGTAGTGTGGCATTCCATTCACAACCTTCCTGGCCAAGTCCATTATTGGTGCCACAGATCAAATCCCACACTTCTTGGCGAGGATTAGCTCTAATATTATTTGTAACAACCTAAGGAAACCCCAAGCCACATATGGGGCTCATATACTAAAACGACTGGTCAAGGTTACAACTCGCATCCCTTGGATTCATTATAAAAGGCAACAACTTCTCATTCCCAAGCAATGTAGGATCTCATTCATTACCTCCCCCCCCCCCCAAAACCAAAAAAAAAGGTGTATTCCAGCAATACTCCATTAATCCCAAGGATCTTAGCTTTGGTTTTAAATGGGTGGATAGGACCAAGAGGGGCGATTACAGGCAGTAGATCATTGAGGGCCAAGTTATCACCTGAAGGCAAGGTTTGTTGAGTTGCAGTCAAGTATTAACTATGGAAGTAAGTTGAAGCCTTTACTTAACTTGACAAATATGCAATATAGTTGGAAGGCCTGCGTCAAACGACAGCTTAGCAGCAAACCAGATCCAAGAGGGCCTTCAAACCAGACTGGAAGCAAAAAGATAACTCGAAATTAATCCTCTGAAGAAAAAAACATTTGCCAAAAAAACCAGAAAGCTAAATAAGTGAGTTAAAAGCTCGTTGACGATGAAAGAAGCGGTGACTAACCTGCCCAAACATAGCAAGACTGCCACCAATGCCTCTTCTTGAATTTGAGGAAATTGAATGACATCTGCATGGAAAAGGGGCCAACTGTACGGTAACAATTGCAAAACTAAAATGCCCACTACGGTAACTTTTTGGTGATAAATTCGTCAACAACATAATTACGATAACAAAGAAATCTATAGTCTACCACAATCGACAACAGAAGGTTGAAGCTAGCAAAAACTTGGATTACTGGAATCCAGAAGCCACTGTTTTTTGTACGAGGAACTTTGTGAACCACAAAGGGTAAAATCAACCGTGAGAGAAGCCTGAAACAATCAACAAAATAACGATACAGCTTATGGATCCATAACAACAAGGTTACTTCGGAAACGAGGCCAATAAATTCCCAATCTTCGGTCTAAACCCGAAATGAATTTAAGACATTTCATCAAACAGACACACTGCAAGTAGGACGGCCGCGAAGACTCCACGCCCCACGAGTCGAGTTAAAATAAGGGGGGAAAAAAAAAAGAACGAAGAAGATGCAGAAAACGTACAAGATCATAGATAGCATGGATATGGCAATAGCCAAGTAGTCAGTAGCACAGCCTCCTTCCACTGCACAGCTTGCCATTTTCCTTGGTAAAATTAAGATGTTTACGCCCCTGAATTAAAATTCGGTAATTCAGGCATTAGAGTAATGAGTCTAGGCCTAACATCCATGGTTAAAGTCCTGGAAGAGGAAGCGTCATCGATTTCTGAGTCCATTTCCAATTTTCCACGTGGTGTTTGACTGAAAGGAAACCAGAGTGAGAAAATTTTGGTGGGGAAGCCTTGGATTTGCCAAAGTTTAAGAACCTAATTAGTCATTCAAACTGTACACATGGCCCAATCATAGCATTGATAACGGGCCCACCGGACACTGATTTTTGTGACAAGTTTTCGTCCTTTTGGTCAAACGAAATTGTGAAGATAAAGATTTTCTTTTTACCAATTATGTTTCGAGTGGTTATCACACATATTTTACAATATATTTTATAATAAATATTTTTAAATAAAAATATATTTTATAAAATAATATTATTTTTTTAAGATATTTTATAAAAATACTCTCTATTTTAAAACATAATTATGTAATATATAGTAATATATAGTAAAAAATGACCTATATTTATCATTTTTCTCATATTTCTAGTACATAAAAATATAAAAACAAAACAAAAACATTTCAAAATAGAACTAAAATATTCTATAATGACAAAAAAAAATAAAGCAATCTACAACTTCTACAAAGTAATATTTGCAGTTTTGTAAATTGGGTTTCTTTATCTTGTCACATATTATTTTTGGTTTTTTTTTTTTTTTTTTTTTTTTTTGAGGTAAAAAAAAAAAACCAAAGAATATATGCATTAGTTAAATAAGGTTGTGTCTATAAGCCATTACAAGTAGGGGTGTAAATGGGTCGGTCCGGTCTGGTCTCGCGATGGACCAAATTTTTCGGTCCATCCTTTTTCTCGGACTGGACCGGATGGTCCAATTAGGTCTCAGTAGTTATCGGTCCGATCCGGTCCATTCGGTCCGACCTTTTTTTTTTTTTTTATAAATCATTGTATTATCCTATTAGGTATATATAGTTATAATTTTGATATTACTATTATACATATATTATGTTATAATCCTATACTCTTATAATATATTAATATATACTAATGCTATATATTATATTATTATAGTGTTACTATTACTACTACATATAGACTTATAGTGTGCGTATATATTATAATGATATAGTGATTAGTAATATAGTATATAGTGATTTAGTAAAGCTATATAATATATTACACTATATAATAGTATTAATATTATACTATTAGTAGAGTTATATATTAGTATTAGTTATAAACTTATAGTCATTAGTCATAGTGATATTAATAATTTAATACTATATATAGTTATGAACTTATAGTCTTATAGACTTATAGTGATTTCTTTATAATTATAAACTATAAATATAGTGATTTAGTTTAGTTATCAATTTATAATTATATAATTATATTGATAATGTTAATTGTTACTTTGTTACTAACTTAGAGAATGTGAATGTATTATAATTTTATATTGTAAATGGAGATAGGTTAGATGAAAATTATATAATTTATTATACAATTATTATATAAAATAATATATTTATAAAAATATAAATATAAATATTTAGGTTCGGTTGGTCCGGTCCAGGAAATCCCCACCCCTAGACCGGACCGAAGACCGAAATGCCCCTATTTATTGGACCGAAACCGACCATGGAGACATTCGGTTCAGTCCGGTCCGATCTGGTCCATTTACACCCTTAATTACAAGTAAGAAAACATAAGGAGCAATACACTCTATGTCAATAAGTCCAGTTTCACTCGATGCAGCCTCTCGAGCTAGCTTGTGTTTGACAGAGTTGATCTCTCGCTTAACATGTTCCAAGCATAGATAGCCATCAATTGGGGAAAGTCAGTGATGATACAACTCAATTGCCCATCATGGGAAGTAGGGGATGAGGCTGCTTGAACAACCACTCGAGATTCACCTTCAAAGACCAAGAAATTTAAGCCAAGGTCCTTGCAAAATGCAGCAACCTCAAGCAACCCATGGGCTTCAGCTATAGAAGGTTCAATACAGTAATGTAACGGTTTCATCAGGTTGGCTAGAACAAAACCACTAGAATCTCTAATGATGATCCCAGCACCAATCTTATTTGAGTCTGCTTGAACAGCTGCATCTCAGTTAATCTTGAGCCAATTATCAACAGGGGTTTGCCATTGTAGTGGCAAAAAATTGCCCTCATAAAGAAGGGAATCCCTCCTGAACCAAAGCATCTGAGATAAGATAGCAAACAAGACCAAATCTTGTTGCACCAATCTGTTGCACAGCTACTCAAACACTTGACCAAAATCACTGGTTGTGATAGCAGCTTTCTGGAAGGGTTTTGATCCTAATAACCAAACATCTCTGGCTGAGGGGCATGACCACAATATATGACTCGGGGTTTCCTCTTCAAGCATACAAACTGGACATAGAGAGTCAGCTGCTATTCTTTTATGAAACAAATTTGGCTTCGTAGGTAAGGCATCAACACAGGCCCTTCAAAGAAATACTTTAATTGTATTAGTGGTTGGTAAAGACCAAAGTGTCTTCCAAATTGCCCCTTGTTGGCCTTGCCAGAAAGTACCACCATTTGACCAAGCAAGTAGTTGTTTGCAGATGATAGGCACTTCTTACTGAGAATTGACCAGTAGAGGTACCTCTCCATATCAGCTTATCTGGCTTGAATAACATGCTGACAGGGAGTTTAACAATGGCTTGAAAATCCTCTTCATTGAAAATCAAGTGTAGAATATCTAGGTTCCACAAGCCTTGCTCTTTGTCGATGAGCTCAACAACCTTAGCATGTTCATCTACAATTGAAATAGGGGATTGAGCCTTACATGAGTAGTCTCGAGGTAGCCATTTGTCATGCCAAATACTAATTTAAGTCCCATCAACAAATTTCCAAATGAGACCCTTCTTCAGCAGATAATGAGATTGGTAAATGCTCCTCTAGATGTATGAAGGTCTAGACCCTAATCTAGCTTGTAAAACTGAAGAGGTTGAAAAATATTTGGCCTTAAAGATCTTACTTGGTAGTGAAGTAGGAAATTCAAGGAACCTCCAAGCTTGTTTGGCTAAAAGAGCAAGGTTGAAACAGTGCAAGTTTCGAAACCCCAAACCACCTGTAGCTTTCCCACAACTTAATAATTTCTAGTTCTTCCAATGAATTCTATTGTGAGAGTCTTGGTAGCCCCACCAAAAATTAGCGAACATTGAATTCGGCTCATTGCATAGGGAAAGAGGGAGAAAAACACACTCATATAGTATGATGGATGGCCTGAAGGACAACTTTGATAAGGATTTCCTTTCCAACTTGTGAGAGAAAGTTATTCTACCAGTTACCAAGTCTCTTACCAACTCTATCAACAATACCCTTAAAGGCAGCCACCCTAGATCGACCAATTAAAGAGGAAAGGCCTAAATATTTATCCATGTTTGTAGTAGCTTTCAAACCTGTCACCTCCATGAGATATGCTTTAGTTACTGGGTGTTCTTATTGAAAAACAAGGAAGTTTTATCTCTGTTAAGCTGTTGTCCAGAGGCACTTTCATAGATGCTCAGGATTCAGTTTAAAGGAGCTCGTTCTTCCATTGTAGCTCTACAAAACAAAAGGCTATCATCTACAAAAAAAATAGATGGCTCATATTTATCTGACTTTTGGCAATTGGCACCCCAGTAAGAAGATTCTGATGTTCTGTAGCTTGCAACTGAGAGCTTAACACCTTAGCACAAAGAATGAAGAGCTTGGACCCAGAAGGAAGGTTATGGAGTTGAACTCATAAGTGATTGGAATAAAAAGGGAAAGCACGGGAAGAGGTGAGGTGATGAGTGTACAAAAGTANTTCACACGAACTGGTGCGTTACAATTAACAACCCACTAACCAATCATGGCTCATTAACTATAACAACCTATTGACTCGGTTTAGACTCAACAGAATTAAAGACCATACATAACCGAAAATACCCTTTAACAATTAAAGTAATTCCCTAACATACGTAGCCCTCTACACTTAACATTTATGGGCGTGTAACATAACCCTTCCCTTCAGAAGAACTCGCCCACGAGTTCAGGATATGTCATGTGCAGCTTCTCTGCATCAACCCAGGTGGCATTCTCCAGGTTAGTTCTCTTCCATTGAACCAAGAAATTAATCCCAGCTCGATTTCCTTTTTTCATGAGCCTTCATTCTAGTATTTTCTTTCTTTGGTTCAGGAGCCATTGTGCCATTTTCCATCACTATCGGTAGTCTAGGGTTAGGTACTTGGGTTCCAAGTTTCTTCTTAAGGCAGGAGATGTGAAAAACTAGGTAAATCTTGAATTCTTTGGAAAGATCGAGCCTGTATGCAACTTTTCCAATTTTTTGAGTGATCTGGAAAGGCCCGAAGTACCTTGGAGAAAGCTTCAAGCTTTTCCTCATTGCGATCGTCATCTATCTCTAGAGTCTTAACCTCAAATAGACCCAATCCCCCACGTTATACTCTCTTTCTGTTCTCTTTTTGTCTGCGTACATCTTCGTTCTTGTTTGACTTCTTGCAGGTTTTCCCGCACCATTGTGAAGATGAAATCTTGGCTTCTCATTTCATTTTCAACCGCCTATATCGCTGTGGTTCCAGGCTCATATGGGAGGAGCCGTGGTGGCTTTTGTCCCTATACCACCTCAAATGGGGTAAACTCTGTGGAAGAGTGCTCTGAGGTATTGTATGCCCACTTGGCTAAAGCTAGCCAACTGGTACAATCTTTGGGTCTATCACTAGTAAAGCACCTAAGGTACCCTTCTAACCATTTGTTCATTACTTCGGTCTGTTCGTCCATCTGAGGGTGATATGTCGAACTCATTAGCATCTTTGTTCCACTTACATGGAAGATTTCCTTCTAAAAGTTGCTTGTGAATATTGCATCTCGATCACTGACTATGCTCTGTGGTATGCCATGTAATTTGAATATGTGTTTCATGAATGCTTTAGAGACTGTTGCTGCTGTATTTGAGTGTGCCAGTGATATGAAATGACAGTACTTGCTGAACCTATCTACTATCATTATGATTACATTGTATCCCTTGGACAAAGGCAACCCTCTATGAAACCATACTAATATCCATCCATGCTTTACTTAGTATTGGTAGAGGCTATAAGGCCCCAACTGGTTTGATGTTTGATGTTTTGTTTATTTGGCATACATCGCATTCTCTTATGTATTTTCTGAGGTCCTTTCTCATACCATGCCAAAAGAATTCCCTCTTGAGCCTGGAGTGAGTCTTCTGTGATCCAACATGTCCTCCCATGGGGCTACTGTGGAATTGCTGCATGACTTGGTGCTGCTGTACCTTTAGGGTTCCCAAGTGCAACCTTCCTTTGTAAAATAAAAGCCCCCATTTTAGTTGGTACTTAAGGGGATCAAGATCACCTTGATGGTAGTGGTTAAATAACTGCTGCAACTGGGGTCTTAGTGGTATGCTTGATGAAGCCCTTCCCACCAATTAACTGTAACCATGTTGATGGCTTTGACTTCTACACATTTAGTCAAGATCTCCTCTGGCTCTGGACTGCCATCCTCATTTGGTAACTTGGAAAGAGCATCTGCAGCTTTGTTTCCTTTGCTACTGCTATATTCAACACTAAAATCAAAACCTAACAGCTTTGTATTCCACTTTTGTTGAAATGGTGTTCCAACCTTTTACTCCAAAAGATGCTTCAGGGCTTGTTGGTCAGTCTTGACTTTAAATCAGTGTCCCAACAAATAATGTCTCCATTTTCAAACAGCCAACACAAGAGCCAAGAATTCTTTTTCATAAGTGGATAGGAACAAATTCTTACCTTTTAATGCTTAACTTAAATAGGCTAGAGGCCTCTCTTCCTGCATTAAAATAGCTCCCAAACCATTTCCAGAAACAGCACATTCTACTACGAACATTTTGAAAAAATCTGGTAAACCAAGAACATGGGGGTCACCATGGCTATTTTCAATGCTAAAAGGCTTGGTTGGCCTCCTCACTCCACTTAAAGGAATTCTTCTTAAGTAGAGCAGTTAGAGGGGCTGCTATACTTCCATATCCTTTTATGAACTTCCTGTAATAACCTATTAAACCTAAAAATCCCCTTAAAGCTTTTAGATTCTTAGGTTCAGGCCACTTCATCATGGCTGTAATTTTTAGTGGATCTGCTTTGACTCCCTCATTGGAAATAACGTGGCCCAAATACTCCACTTTTCGATACCCAAAAACACATTTTGAGGCCTTAGCATATAGCTGATGTTGTCTCAAAACTTCTAGAATAACTTGTAGATGCCCTACATGCTCTTCAACAGATTTATTGTACACTAGTATGTCATCAAAAAACACTAATACAAATTTCTTGAGATATGACCTGAATATTCCATTCATCAATCCTTGAAAGGTTGATGGAGCTAGGGCTGTTCATCCGGGTTCTAACCCGAAAACCCGGGTATACCCGGTCCGGAACCCGGGTTTCAAACCTGGGCAAGAACCCGGACCGGGTTAGCCCAGGTTAGACCCAGGCTGGAACCCGGGTGAATCCGGGTTTTTCAAAACCCAGATTTCGGGTTCCGGGTTGAACTCCATTTTTTTTTTTTTTTTAAAGTTTGAATGGAGGTTTATTATTAATTAATTGGCTACAAGTCAACTTAGAAAACCTCTAAAACTGGACGTATCATGAATTAGGAATTAATTACTTTAATTTCCTTTTTCATTTGATTGAGAAATCTCTCACGTAACTTTACATATATGCATAAAAGAAAATTCCACAAAAATTCCATTATTTTATAGAAATTAGGAAATTATGCTAAATTATGGCATAAATTATGCAGCATAATTTATGAAAATAAATTATGGCATCGTGGAAAACAATATTGCATGCAATAATTCAGAGCTGCTTTGGTTGGGTGAATCAAATATAAGAGATATTTTTCATGACAGTTTTAAACATTAAATTACAAATTTATTTATTCCTTTCTTAAAAACTTCTTTCTTATATATTATGGCTATAAAACATCCAATTATCCTACTTAATTAGCAAGTTAATATCCAAATCAATTAATCTTGCCTATTTTTCTGTAAAATAAAAAAGGAAAGATCCAAATATCCAAATTGAGAAAAAAAAAAAAATCCGGGTTCCGGGTTTAAACCCGGAACCCGGACCGGATGTACCCGGGTTCCGGAATCTGACTTTCCGGGTTTCGGACCGGGCCTGAAAAAAACTCGGCTCGGATGAACAGTCCTAGATGGAGCATTAGTGAGCCCTTTGGGCTCACTAAGAACTCATAATACCCCTCATGTGTACGAAATGCAGTTTTGGGTACAGCTTCAGGCTTTATCCTGATTTGATGGTAGCCCGATCGCAAGTCAATTTTAGAAAATAACTCAGCACCATTAAGCTCATCTAATAACTCATCTATATTAGGAATGAGAAACTTATCTTTGATAGTATCTTTGTTGAGAGTTCGGTAATCAATGCACATGCGCCAACTCCCGTTTGCTTTTCTCACCAATAGGACTCGTGAAGAGTATGGACTTTGACTTGGTTGGATGAGTCCTCCCTTTAGCGTTTTTCTCAATCTCTTCCTTCTAGTAATAAGGGTATCGATAGGGCCTAACACAAGTTGGTTTGACTGCTTCTTGGAGTTGGATCTAGTGGTCGTGACTCCTGGGGGGTGGGAGTCCATTGGGTTCAGCAAACATTGTTTTGAAATCATTCAAAACAGCTTGTAAGGCAGGCTCTACTGGTGCTCCTCCTGGACTATTACTGATCTCCATGAACTGCAGCTATATTCCTTTTCCTTCTACAAGGGCAGCCTTGCTTAAACTGTATTCTTCCTCTATGGCCTTCTCGGGTAACCTCAAGCTCTGCAAAAATAATTATCCCCTTCCACAAAGAAACTCATACTTAAATCCGCAAAATCCACTGAATAGTTCCCAAACTTCTTAACCAATCTACCCCTAACACAACATCACACCCTCCTAGGGTTACTAAGAACAAATTGGCTAAAATGTTACAGTTTTGCATCTTTAAAAGAATTGCCTTACAGCAACCAAGGCAAGGAAGGGTGTCTCCATTAGCAACTTGGACTGCCAAGTGTCCCTCTTCCACTGGTAGTTTTGCCTTCCTTGCTACATTCACATCAATAAAACTATGTGTACTACCGATATCAATGAGAATAATAATTGAATATGTACCAATTTTTCCAACTAACCTCATGGTTTTGGGAGATGGTGCCCCTGCAATGGCATGCAGTGATATGCATAACAATTCAGCTTGTTGAATTGCAGGTACGGCTTTTGTATTAGGTTAGTTAAATGTCTCTTCTTCTTCCATTTCCTCTTCTTCTTCCCTTTCAAATTCCATTCCTTTTAGTAAGTATAGTTTTGGCCTACTACATTTGTGTCCTTGATGGTACTTTTCATCACAAAAATAGCACACACATTTATCCCTCATTTCCTGCATTTGGTTGGGACTTATATGCTTTATGAAATAAGGATTTCTTCTTTGGAATGGTGGGTTAGGTCTCAGGTTTTGGAGGCTGGAAGTTTCAGTACTGGGTTTGGGGCTGGTAATCTTGGTATGAGATTTTGTCCGGGTAATCTGAGAGGAGTGGGTTTGAATGAGGGTGTATAAGGATTATTTTGGGTTTAAGTGTTTAAGTAAGGATATTGTTTTCTGGTCACTTCTTCTTCTTGTAGCCGAGTCAAACCAAAATCAGCAGCAAGAGTATTTGGTTTGAATATGGTAACAATGATTCTCAATTCATCTTTTAGACCACTTAGAAAAGTACTTATATGAAACTCTTCACTTATCCCACTTATTTTGTTGGACAGGATCTCAAAGCAGTTTGGTAATCTTCTACGCTCCCTGTCTGCCTCAATTTAGTGAATGCACCCACTGGATCCTCTTATGCCGAAGGCCCAAATTTAGTGCGGAGAGCCTCGAAAAAGTCACCCCATTTTATAATTGGACTCGATTCTTTCAACCAATAATACCCAGTCAACGCCTTTCCCTCCATGTGAAAGGAAGCGATTTCCAGGTTGTGATATTTCGGTGTCTCAAAATAATTGAAGAATTGATGCACCTTCAAGATCCATTCACTGGGATCTCCCCATCGAAGCGAGGGAAGTCCAACCGAAGAGATCGTGCCTAGATCCCCCTATGTCCATCAAACAGAGGATTAGCATTTACTTTTACATTGTTAGAAGTCCCTTCCCCTAAATTGAGTTTAGTTATAATTTGCACCAAGCTATCATAGCTTGGTGCCAAATTATTGAGTTGCTGCAACACTCCTTCTATTAGCATTTCATGCCTGGATTGCTCCTCCTTTAGTGCAGCGAATTCCCCTTGTAATTTGTTTACTGTTTTTGATAACTGTGATAGTCGTGTTCCCTCAGCCATGTCGCAGAAATGCGGCTCTGAGACCAATTTAGATAAATTCTAACAATTCGAGAAGCCGGGCACTCCAATATTGCACTTGGCAATATGAGATTCAAACTAATAGTCTTTCATTCATAATAATCTGCCCTTATGTAGGCATTTACAGACTTGCAAATAATCAGGAAATAACTGACCCACTTTGCACGGACTGGTGCGTTAACAATTAACAACCCACTAACCAATCATGACTCATTAACTATAGCAGCCCATTGACTCAGTTTAGACTCAACAGAATTAAAGAACATACATAACCGAAAATATCCTTTAACAATTAAAGTAATTCCCTAACATACGTAGCCCTCTACACTTTACATTTTTGGGCGTGTAACAGGAACGGTAGAGTAAGTATATATCTACAAATCATTAATCGGAAAGAAACCGATTAAAAAAATGGGGCTAAGTTGACTATTTCAAATTATGCATTTCTTTTCTCCAAGGAAAATGAAAGGTCTAGGCTGAGCAAGCTAAATAATTTCGTGAGTGAACTTCTCATTTGAGAGAAATGGGAGAAAGGAGATTGGATTCCTCCATCACATAGACATAAGAACTGCAACTCTCTTCTAATTTGAAGGGTGTGGACAGAAAATTGTCCCCACGTGAAGGATAAAAATCTGATATAAGTTAGGTTAGTGCTTTAACATTGGCCTAAATGATTTGATATTTGTTGCATTACAACATGCATTTTAGACTAAGATGGTTGTGCATGAATTTACATACACAAGAAAAGTCCATTGGAAAAAATTTCAATGTGTACCACATATTTACACCACACTACACAGGAATGCATCTTGACCAGCTTTGGATATGCTTATCAAGTACTGTAAATCAGATGGGATTTGTCTCATGATTTCTCAGATGTGTTTGATGTGTATCTCCACAAAATTCCTCCAATCAGATTGTTCACTGCATGAGAAGCCATTGGAACGATGACGCTGGAAGACACAATCGTGGCATAACCATATACAAGCCCAACAAAAGATGCCCTGAAATATGTCAAACAGAATAGGATTGATTGGAGCCAAAGGTTGAGCGATAGACATCAAACCAAACATTCAGAACTTCTTTTTGAGATTCTACTAATAAGAATTCTTTTTACTTAAACCACAATGAGGGTGGATTTTTCTTCTTCTTCTTCTTCTTCTTCTAATTCATTGCTGGAGGCTCAAAGACTGTTAAAGTTGTTCGCTTATATTATTGGTGGAGAATGAGATGAGTGAATGCTTCATGCTTTAAATTGGCCTAAATGGAGAACTGAACTTGTCACATCATCTTTGACAGTCAGAGCAAATGAGCATTAAGACGGTAAAAATAGAAGAAAAGGCCAAACGAGCATACTGAATATTACAGGGATTAATGAAGAGGATATATTTAGGCTGTTTAAATAAACCAGACAGTCAACCAGCAAGACTTAATTTTGCAAAATGAATCTCCATCAAGTCAAGGAGATAAGTACCAGATTGCAAAGGAGTACTTTCGACCACTGCCCAAGTGTAGAATACCAAAAACTGCAGCAACCAGCAAGATACTCTTCCAATCGAATCCCAAAAGTGGTAGAAGTGCACCGCGGAAAAGCAGTTCCTAGCCAAACAAGATATGCAACTACAATCTCAATAAACTACAATTAAAAAAGAAACACAGACACGCACAAACATCAAGTGAATGGAAATAGTTTACCATGCTTGTTACCTCACTAATACCGGGAAGAAATGCAACGATTATGTAATCCAAAAGCAGAAGTGAAGAAAGGACCTGCACTAGAAATAGGACGGTGTGGAATTCACCAAAGCAGTTGCGAATCAATACAAACTTGTAGCCACTAGCCACAACAAATCCTAAAAACAGTGGACATGAATAAGGTCTGACTTAAGATCAGCGCTCAACCAATTAGTCCCTTTTTTGGGAGGGGGAGGAGTGTGAGTGGATGAGCCTAAGAATTCCATATACATTTTTCCTTAACTATTTAAGATATAGTTCAAGCTATGCTGACAGTTACAGAGATGATCATTTACAAAAAAACAAAATTACTGACATACACGTGAAGCTTGGACTAGTCCTCTGGGGACAAAAAAAGTACAACTACCTGCTGATTAGCTGCTTCACTAGACTCAGCAAAATCTGGCCACGTTTTCAGTAGTAGATACCTGCACGATGATACGAGTACAACTAATCCAGTAACCAACTCAAGATGCCACATCTCAAAACCAACTGCACAAGGGGAAAACACGGCACCCTTTAAATCCATAAACTTTTAATTCCAGTCTGCAAGTATAAAAGAAAAATAATAAATATTGGAAAGGTAATTACATAATTATGACACTATCTGCACTGCTATCAAGGAGAAAAAATCAATAAACAACCTGGGAGATCTACATTTCAATATATATCTTGTTCACTATGAAGAGTTAAAAAAAGATTACATTGATATAGTAAGATCTCTTTCCAAAATCACCTAAAAATTAGCTTTCAGATCTTTGAACAAGGAAAGTTCTGTGTTTCCAAATTCTACAAAAATGGTGCCAACTTTTGCATTGTTCCATTAGAGGATAATGAATGAGGATAATGAATGAGCATAAGAAGAATTGCAGTCAAGCTGCATTAAGGGGCAATTTGAACTGCACTGGACATAACCTGACCAGTGATCAGAAATATGAATCTTTTGTCATTTTCATCTTCCTATGCTGTCTCTGTATTTATCAACTTATTCATTCATGTTTGCTAAGCAATATAAACCTGCCCCACTTCAAACCCACACCTTTACTGCATAAGCCAGGTCCTTGTGTTGGTTGATGTTCTCTTCATAACTAGCATTACTTCTGGTTAAGATGAGGAATCAGATGTCAGGCTTAGCCATGAGAAGTGAAGGCTACTACTTGCACAACTGGACATATTTTAATTAAAGCTAGCTATTGCACCTAAAAAATGTCAAAAATTGCAAAAGTTTCAATGAAAAACTTGCAATAAGAAGTGAACACAAATTTTATACATGACACTTCTGTAGAACAGTCAAGGATTGGCAATCCTTCCAATGATGCAACATGAGATACCTGCAAGTCACAGTTAAGGAATAACAATCAAAACACAGATGATCGGAAAATTTAAGCATAATTTTGCCCATCAATTTGTTTATCTTGGTTATGTCGAAATTGAAAGTACTCGATTACTTCAAAGCAACAAGTCCTGACTAAAACCAATAAGCACTCAGAGTTACAAAGCTTTAATTCATAATACAATTGTAATGACTGATGTTTGGTGTCTGGTATGAACATAAATAGCCGAGAGTCTATAGAAGTGAAAGTCGTATGGAAGCTGTGCTTTTCTTTCTCTTTTTTTTTTTTTTTATCAAACAGCATAATGGAAGATATGACATAGCCAGATAGAAGAATGCATTGTGTATCACGAAGAAGAGCATGAAGAGAAGCGTAACTAGCTAAAGCATGTTTAGATTATCAAAAAATATTTTGTCCTGCTTCAATTTCAGACTTTTGAAAGAAGAAGGAATCCAAACGGTAAAAGAGGATGAAGTGAAAACCTTTGATTCAAACGTCAAAACGAGAAAAATAACTAGAATAGAGCTGAAAGGATGTGAGTAATGACCAGGTGACCACCAAGATTCCAAGGGAATAACTATTGGACAAAAGCATAGCAGAAGGTAGTGACACAAGAAAGTAAGACTACCTGCCGAATTATAATACCCAGAGCTGCTATTAATCCGGAAGTGACAGTGCATGCCTGAAGCACAGTACTCCTGGAAGGAATTGTTGAAGAATTCTGTGCAGCTGAATTTTCAAAAGAGGAAACCATGCTGTCAGCTTGAACATTTGTGGGAGTATTATCTGCTTCACTTTTTGGTGGTTGTACATCATCTCTTCTCGATTTCCTCACCGAATTCCGACTAGCAAAAGCCCTTGTGTTTAGTCTAAAACCCTGCAAAAAATAACTATGTTGGTGTAAGACAATAGAAAACGAAAATCTAGTATTTGCTCTAATTTTAGAGATCACATTACAGAATGAGAATCTCACCCTGAATAATTTAGAAGGTAGAACCTTTTGCACACCATAAAGATGAAGGAGCTCCCCACCTGAGAAGATGTAATCACATTTGCCATTCATGAGATATAATTTCCACTTGATAAATCAAAGCACCCAAAATAAACGATAAATAACATACAGATAACTGTTGCTTTGTACAAAAAGAAAGATAACTGTTACTTTGTCTAAAAAGAAATATATGTTCGCAATATGTTAGCCGGTGAATGAACCAACCATTGAAGGTAGAACTTCGACAAGGTAAGAGGGTTGTAGAGATGTGGTTTGTTGTGCTCATCCAACAGTTTATAGTGAGCAAAGTCATCGTAGATAACTGCTCCAAATTCCAAACTTGAGAACGTGAGTATCTGTCTATGTTCCAGCTACTACAATTACAAGGAGAAAATAAATGGGTGGAGGAACTAAAAGTAACTGGAAATCAGAAAAACCAAACCTTTTTTGGGTTCCGCTTGGAAAGTGCGCAGCTTTTGTTGTTCTGTCTGGACGTGAAACTGAAACTATGGAATGCCCCTAAGAAATGGCTGATGAATGGGGAAACTCAATTCTGATAGACATGGACATCAATTCCAACCTCACCCTTTTCTTCAGTTTTCTCACTTGGATTTTGACCTTCCGCCACGTTGGCTGTTACGGCAAATTTTCTGTCCTTCCAATTTCTTTTCCTCCTCCATCGGGGACCTCGGAATGAATCCACAAAGTTGAATAATTTCGTTTTCTTTTTTTTCTTTTTATTTTTTTTTTGTTGATTATCTGATTTATAATATTAAAATTTTAAAATTTATCTTCCAGATCAAATTATGAGACGCGAATAATATATAATATAAAAATTTTCAAATATAGTTATTCTTTCAATATTTTTAATTATTGAATTAACAAAATTCTAAATTCTATCATATGAGCTAATTTGAAAAGTAATTCTATATACAATTGTGAAGTACATAAACACCGCATAATCGCTTTAAAAAATAGTAAAATTTATTATTAAAAAATTAATTTTTTTCATGTAAATTTTATATTTTATTTATTTTTTTCAAAATAATTATAATTACACAATTCAAGATTACAAATATCATTTATCTTGTTTTAATATTGATAAGCAAGAGCCTACATGGATCGACGAACACACGACCTCTAGATGGGAAGGAAGTGGATCTAACACAACTTCAAAGAACATAACGAAAGTACCTATTTATTGAACAAACTGTTATTCTTCATCCTAGCACATTCTCTAAAAGCTGAAAGACTTGGATTCCCTGAACCCTAAAAAGTGATTGCAGAGAGTCATTACGGTAATGAAACCATTTATACATAAACATGTTAACCAAAGGTATAAAGAATGGGGGAATAAATGAGTATCCTATGATACAATTTGCAGGTGCAGAGGATAAAAATTGTGGTGTTTCCAATGGATATAGACCGATCACAGACTTCATCACAAAACGGTTCCCAAAAGCCATATATGCATAAGGAGGCAATAAGCCATAAGGCCCAGCCTTGCTCGGGGCTGACTCATCAAAACACGACCCCCAGAGACCCTGCATGCATAGATTCGAAAGAGACTTAGAATGAATCAAGTCGTTATACACCCATATCATTAATACCTTACTCAACATGGCAATGAAAGTAAACAATGATGGAGGTATTGGTTGCAGGGGCTACTAAACGGTAGCTACTTGAATCTTAGCCCTGGTATAAGAAATTGACCGCACGTGTGCGTGCGATCAGTTTCCTTATTCCAACCCCCCCAACCCCGTCTTTCCCCATAACAAATTTGGGCAGAAAAAGCAGTACATTACCATATTCCATCAACACGATCTGCTATCAACTTTCCTTGTTTGGGAATGAGACCTGATGTGTTCAGAGACTTGAATACATGACCTGGGAAAGAAAGACATGAGTTTTCTGAGAGCTTTAAACTTACTTTTTGGATAATATTATAAAGAATGCAAACCTTTGTCCTCATCAGTTCCCTCGTTGTTTATCAGACGTTCAGATTCCCCGCCAATGTTGATTGCAAGATGGTCGGTTGAACCCTTTCTCACAGTTCGCACCTGGGCAGCTAGGGGAACAGGAGATATTGTATTCTGTCCAACTGGGCCCTGCATTACACCATTGGAAATCAACAATTTTCGCCTCTATATTTTGAAAGGTTTTGAGCCATCTATTTTTTTCCTCTTTTAAGTCACTCAAAATCACATGAATAAGATGATAAGTGAAACAACGCTGATGTAAGCAGATCAACAAAAATGGTATCACATAGCATTACTCCGCCTGAACTACCTGTTTTTTTCTTTTTCTTTTAATATTAATCTTGAATTTTAAAGTTCAGTTTGGAGTGAGTTTGACCTTTTAAATGGAGAGTTGACATTGTCAAGATCATCTCAACCCATCTCAAACCAATTAATTATAGGACTCACTACTTTTTCAACTTCCCATAAAAACTTAAATTCATCTCAACTTACTTCATACACTCAAATACATAATTCAACATATTTACATTTAAACACTTCTCAATAGAACCCACAAAACACTACTATTCATAGATCAACTCAAATTATCTGAGATCATCTCAACATCCAAACGCAGCCCCTGGTCACATTGACAAGCAGAAAAGATATAATATAGGGAGTACAAAAATTGTATAGCATAGATTGATTGATCTAATTTATCTAGAAGATGCAGGTTGATATACGCTTCTGCAACCAACAAAATTATGCTTGATTTAACTTATTAGAAAAACTTCTGCTTAATTTTTTTAATTATAGAAAAAGTATGCTTAATTTTTATCCGTGCAGTTTTGTGGTGTACATGATTTTCTTTTCCCCGGATCACAAAAAAGTACGGATAGAAGAAAGTAATAGTGGAAAATCATATAAGATATTTACCACATCTTCAATTTCAGATATCTCTGACCCTGTAGGCAACGGTGGTGCTTCAAAGATGCTCCTTTCCTGAACAATGTTGGGCTCGGCATTCCCACCTTGAACTGAATCTTCAAGTAATTTAACCTTGATTGACAATTCCTCTACGACATTTTGGCTCGCCAGTAAATCTGTGGCAAGCTCCTGAGTCTTTGATTTTGAATTTTCAGATTCTAAAAGCATGGCCACGACCTGCTTTTCTAACAAAGACAGAAGTCCTTTCGCTCCAGGATATTTTTGCTCGCCTAAATCACTAACTTTGAACATACCTATAATTTTCTCCAATCCAAATATGAGCTCAGACAATTCGTTATTCATTTTTTCCAAGTCTTGTCCATCTCTAACGTGCTTTTCAACTTCCTCCTTCAGATGCTCAATTTCGAGAACCTGTGTTGTAAGGTTTGACTGTAGCTTTGTTCTGTCATGAGATAAAAATTTTACTTGTTGCTGCAACTCAGTAACACTATCAATGATGTGAAAGAGCTTCTTTATATGAGCTGAGTTATGCGGGTCTAGGTCTCCTACTTCTGAGACTGCGATAGGGATTTCTATGTCTCTAATTTTTTCAAACAGTATTTTCACTTGGGATGCTGACAGGGGGGAGTCTTCTGCCTCTGAAGCAACAAACAAGAACAAACAAGTCAGAAGAAACCAGAGCTAACAATAGCAACAAAAATACATTTATGCAGCAAGATCCCATCAAATTTTTTACCTTGTTCTTTAATTAATATAGAATTGTATAAAGAGGAAACTTCTGCCTCTCTTTCCTTTCTCTTTTCCTCTTTTGTTTGGTAATCCTCTAGATTAAGCCTCAGCTCACTGCATGAATTTTGCAATACATCCACATCAGTCTCCAACTCGGCAACCCTATTTTGGTTTAGATCCCTTTCTTCTATAGCTTTTTCAAAACCTTTTCTGCTTTCTTTCAATTTAGTCTGCAATTCTTCAATTGTAGCTGCCGCCATATTACTTGTGCTCTCAAACTGTTTAATCAAGGCTTGTACTTTTCTAGCAGCAAGTAACAACTTGTCAGCAGCTTCAACATATTTGCTGCCATCAAGACGTTCCAGTTGCTCTACTGTGGCATCTCCCTCGCTTCCTATCATTTCCAGGGACAAACCATGGTTGAATTTCTCAAGCTCAGGGACGTCCAATAGATTGTTCTTCACCTCAAATTGCAGTTCCCTGGTAACGGTAGTACAAGCAGACAATAAAGTGGAAACATCATTGTCCAGTATGCTAATGCTAGTCTCCTGTTCCTGTTTATACATTTCCAGATCCCTTGTTTTCTGTCTCAAAGATTCAATGTGCTCAAATAGAACTACTACTCCATTCTCTGCTGCCTGCAATTTTCTCAACAAAGATGCAATAAACTCATCTACCACTGATGAGAAACCTTCAAACTTATCTGCAAGAATTTTGTTTCTCCACTGGAACCCTTCCACGGTATTTCTAAAATATGAAGAAATATTGTCACTATCTGCACTCGCCAGGCTGTAATGGATTTCAACACCGGCAATATTGTCAATGCTATCCGAGAAGGGTTTTGTAAAACGTGAATTATCCTGGAATAAATAAAACATTATAATTAGAGAAAAGGTGAAAAGATTAGAGGGTAAGAATGAGATTCTCCCTTGTAAGAATGTGATAGGGGGTAAGGGTCTTGGCTTCAAAACCCACTGGGTGGATGTGTAACTAAAATATCAAAAAGGGGTGCATTTGACTAGATGAGTTCTAGGATCTACAGAAACACGCATGTAATTTTACCTCCATAAGCTGGTGACTTTGCATCTCTTCTAAGTCCATAGAAACAAAACGGTCCCTTATGTTATTAATAATGAGATCCATAGTTTTCAAGCTCTCAAATTTCTTCTCAAAGCATTCTTTTACTTTGGATGAAAGAGTCTCATCTTTCATAATCACTTGAAGATCATTAAAGTGTCCAGCGAGTTCTACAGATCTGGTCTCTAAGCTGCCACTGGTCCCAGCCAACTCTTCCAGGGCTGCACTTAACTTGGAATTAAGCAACAACGCCTCCTCTTCAGCATTTTTCTTTTCACCTTGAAGTACTGAAATATCATTCTCTGCCCTCAAAAGCGCATCTTCCTGTGATTTTATACTTGCATATGCATCTTCTAGCTTATTAGCCAAGGACCCAACTTCCTCTTGCAGCTTCTTTACCTCATTCTCTAAATTGGTTCTACCCGCTTGTACATCGTTATTTTGCTCAGTCAGCAAAACAACATTGCTCTCTACCTGAGATAGTGAATGTTCAAGTGCCTTTATAGTTTTGTAGGCCTCTGTTAGTTTAGTGGTCTGAATGGCAACTTCCTCTTTTTCTTTATCTAGCTCCATCTCTGTAGCAGCTCTACTTACTTGAGCCTCTTCCTTCTCTTTGAAGAGCACGGAAATATTATTTTCTGCCAGTGATAATGCCTCTTCAAGTGACTTCATAGTTGCAGAAGCCTCAGCAAACTTGCTAGTCTGAGAAAACGCTTCTTCCATTGCTTTCTCCAATTCTTGTTCAACATTTGTCCTGCCAACTTCCATTTCCCTGTTTTCTTCAGAGAGTCGAGAAACACTGTTCTCTGCAACTGACAATGCATCTTCCAGTGATTTCACAGTTGCTTTGGCTTCCTCTAACTTACTAGCCAGAGTAATGGCATCCTCTTTTGCCTTACTCAACTCTTGATCTGCATGTGTCTTAGCATCCAGACATTCATTAATGTACCCAGCAAGCCAGATAACCTTTTCTACAGGGGCCTCAAAAACTGATTCAATGGGAAGAACAATTCCATCAATACATTCAACTACTCTTTGTAACTGTTTATTGCTCTCCAGTAAGAATTGCTCGAATTGATCTCGTTGATCTTTCATAGCAACAAGATCAGCCTCCAACTTTGGGATGCACTCTACATCAGAAGATAATCTATTGATCTGGTCTCTGCAGTCAGCAACTGCAGATTCTTGCTGCTGTAACTCAAGCTTCAACTTCTCAATTTCTAAGTCTTTTTCATCCAGAAGATTTTTCATGTTTTCCCGATCTTGAACCAGTCCCTTGCCTTTCTTAACAGCCATGGATAACCTCTCCCTCAGCAAAGCAGACTTCTCTTCCGATCTTTCAATAACCTTCTGGAGAGAGCCCTTTTCCTCTTTCAATGCTACAAGTTCTTCAGATACTAAATTTATCTCATTCGACAGTTTATTAGCCTCTAATCTCACCACCATATCCTCTTCAAGTAACTTCTCACACAGCATCAACTCTTGATCCCTTACATATAAGAGACTTTGAACTCTTTGAAATAATTGTGTGTTAAAATGGGAAGAATCCAAAGCCACACTGCTCTGTTCTTTTATCTTCTCAAAGCATTTGTGAATGATCGCAGAATTGTCTGACTGATACACCCCTTCTTCATTTTCCATCTCGCTTCCAGAAAACTCAAGTAACATTTTAACTATCCAATCTTTATCCAGTGAGACTTGATGCTCCTTTTCAACAATCTCTTCATATTTGCTCATCAGATTAGCCAACTCCATTCGAAGAAACTCCTTTTCCTCTAATGCTTCAGAAAGTGAAGCACTCATACGGTTCTTCTCCAATAAAACTTTTTCGTCAATCCCTTCATATTTGCACATCAGGTCAGCTACCTCTGTTTGAAGATAATCCTTTTCCTGTAATGCTGCCAAAAGTGATGCGCTTAAGCGGTCAATCTCACTGTGTGCATCTTCCCTTGTTTTAACAATTTCATCATGCAAAGTATTTACTTCATCCTTTGCCTGATAAAATGACTCCCTAAGGTAACCCCCTCGAGCTTCCCAGTCAGACGATGAAATGGTTTCTGGTAGATCAGTAAAGGAAAATGCGTCTTTCATGATTTGGAATTCCATTGAAACATCTTTCAGTGATTTTTTCTCGTCCACAAGCCATCTAAATCTCTCTATAATATCCATCGATTGAAGTTCCTCAGGTACAGCAGCCTGGGACAAAATTTCTTCAAGTTTGTCAAGGACGGAATTCCTTTGCAAAAGCGATTCCTGCAGAGATGAGACCAGATTTTCACTTCTGACCAACTCCCCTTTACTTAGTTCCGCAGCCACCAATGAACTTGACTTCTCTTGCAATTCAGTTAAACATTTCTCAAGCTCACTTGTTTTCTCAGCCAACGAATGCTTCAATGAGTCCCTTTGTTGTACCAACGCCTTTCCTTTCGTCACAGCCATAGAAAGCTTCTCTTTCGTATTAGCACACCTAAACTTTTCCTGCTCAAGTTCCATTTTTGTCTTTGCAAGTTCCGAATTCACCGACTCAATGACCACTTTATTTTTATCAAGTTGAGCCACCAATTTCCCATTTTCATCTTCTAGATGGCGTACTTTCTCAAACAAATCTTCTTCCTTTCTTTTCAGCTCAAGCAACTCGTCACGGGCAGTGACACTGATAGTCCCATACTCAGTAACCCTGGCATTGAGATATTCAATCTCTTGGTCCTTCGAAAAAAGAAGGGCATGAAGCTCCCTCACTGTCGCCTCAGTTTGCAACCGTTCTTCTGAAGCGGCATTAACAAACTGTGAGCAGTCCTTCACCATTTCAAGCAAAGGGTTGTCACCCACCAAATGGTTTTCCATACCCGGCAACAACAGCTGCTTGTTAGTCAGTGCCTTAAGCTGATGATGAAGCCCAGCAACTTCTTCAGCAAAAGCCTCTCTCTCGTTCTGCATCTTCAACAACACAATGAATCACCAAAACCAAACCAATACTGATTCTTGAAAAAGAAGTAAAATTTCTAGTAGAATAACAAAAGGAGCTTTTTTCTTAACCTCGTATTCCCGAGCAATTCTTTCTCTCTCGTGAAGCATCTTATCCAGCGTTTCCCGCAGGTGTTCCAGCTCACTGTCCACCACATAACCATCCTGCGTCCCGTTTTCCATTTCTTGAACTCCACTCTCGTGCACGCCATTCATCTCCTCCGAACTCCCTTCGGTCCCTACCGCCACCACTGCTTCCCTGTTATCAGCATTTGTAGTAGATAACTCGTCCGGGCAGTCAACGAACATATCCTCTTTCCCGGCTTCCCCAAAATCGTGCTCGGCACGATTTATTGGTGACGACACCGATTCCTGCACTTGGCGTTTACTTAGCATACATGAGATCGAAACCCCCTAATCTTTCAACTAATTTTGCAAACTTGGTTTACCTGGTTAACCGGTTCGATGAGGTCGTTTGAATCGCCGCGCTGGACCGCAACCTCGGTTTCTGGTGCATACCCATTCGACTCTTCGGGTACCATGACATGATTATGCTCCGAATCCAATGCTTCAGTAGCTGGGCCAAAGTCCACAGAACCTTCTATTACCTGCTCCGAGTTCTGGTTCTCAGACATGTCGACCGCTCATAACCGAATTGCGCCGGAAATCAGATCCGAAAATCAAAGAGTGAGTAGGGATCCAACTCCGAAACCTGAATACATTCCCAAGAGCTACGAATCTAGAAAAGGAAACCCTAGAAATGGATACAGAAATCTGGGCGCTGTTGGTGATAATAATGGATTATCGATTTGACCCGTGAATGAAAACGGTGCACTATGCTCCGTAAAACAAACGGCAATCGGCGGCGAGCTCACGAATGGCTTCGATTGGAATCGGAGTAGGAGAGGTTCAATCTGAAACTGGACAAGCGGAGCACAGTAAAATTAACGTTTTTATTTTTCAATTTAATTCTTTGAATCGTGCTACACAGGTACGCCATCTCCACGCCAATTAAAAAAATATAATATTATTATTTTATTTTTATATTTTATAAAATATAAAAATAAAAAGATACCATCACATATTTTTAAGTGACTTATGTTTAAAAATTTTCTAAAAATTTAGCTGAATTTAAAATTGGTTTTGTTTTTTATGAAATTGTATTTAAAATTGTTGTGGTAGCGTGTAAAGCGTTACATCTTTTCCGTTGGTGCGTGCGACAGTTGTTTACTCGAAACCAAAATCTGAGTGACAACTATATTGTACGCCGACGGTGGAAAACGGCCAGTTTGCACGTGGCAGCTAGAATAAGCCCTAGTTTATTTTCAAGAAACTTTTCAACTCATTTCATCTAATCATTACAATTTTTTTAAATTTTCATACAAAATAAAATAAATTTTTTAAATTCTAAAAAAAAAATATTAAAAATATATATTCTAATAATAGTTTATTCAATTTTTAACTTTACTCTCAATTTATCTCATCTCATCTGTAAATATAAACGAAGTTTAAACTTTTAACAGATTCGTGAACTTGGTATGTTTATTTAAAGTAAGGTTGTATAGAAATCAACGAGATCGTTGTCAACGTGGACCGGTTGCCAGAGTTCAAAATCGGTCAAAACCGACAAAGAACTGATTGACTTATGATAAATTTAATGAAATTGATGTCGGCCGGTTCAGTCCTAATTTGAACTAGTTCAAACCACCAAATCAGCCGATAATATATATATTTATATATGATATAAAACAACATCATTCCTTCCTGAGGTCTCTCTCTGTTTCTCAGATTCTCTCATCTCCCTCACAGCTCTCTGTCTCTGATGTTGTCGATCCATTTGAGATTTGTTGACAAGGTTCTTGTTTTGTTGCCCTCTCTCTCTCTCCCTCCATCCATTTGCGCCGTTTCAAGCTTTCGACTCTCTCTCTCTCTCAGATTGTCTCATCTCCGATCCATTTGAAACCTATTGATAGAGATTTTGGAATGATTTTGTTGTGAGATTTGTTGATAGGGGTTCTTTTAATTTTTCTAATAAAAATGATAAAATCTAAGATAAAGTTTCGTTGCCTTTTTAGATAATGTAACTTTCCATCCTAAGTTTTGTAGATGAATGAATCTAGTAGGGATTGAGCATTGCTTAGATTCATTTAGACTTGAAAATGAATAGGAATACTTAATGTAATAGACTAAATGAGTCAGGCATAATAAGACAATTTAAGGATATCACTACAATGATCTTCTCTGATGAGAGGTTTAGTATAGTTCAATGCATGTGATGATTGGCCTCAATGGCCAACTGTGGAAGGGCCATCCCCTTCCAGTGCACGAGTCACTTGTTGCACTAGAATATTAAAATGAAAAATCTCTCTTTTTTGATTCTCTCTAGTCCCTATATTTAGTTTGAGTGTACATAAGTGTCGGTTGGATTTTTTACCAAGTGGCACATTACCATCGAGAAAGATGTGACCGTAGTAAGGAAAAGACTGCAAAACCAAAAAAAAAAACTTGTAGAACAACTGCACTATATCCAATCTTTCAATCGAAGAAATATCGCTCCTATTAGGCAAAAGTATGTGTCACAGGCAAGGAAAGGTCGCTATACGACCAAAGAAACGCTAATTTATCTTTTAGCATAAACATCTCTTCATTTTCTTTTTATAGGTCTCAACATATATTCATTTCATAAATTGTCAATTCTTATATACCTATACCTACATATAATACTAGTTAAACGTGCATGTGCAAGGCACGTGCTTGATTCCCCGTTTTCGTATAAATTAATAGTTTCAAATGAAAAAGAAAGATCTCAAACCAAACATACAAGTTAATAATATTAAATTGAAAAATGAAGAGTCTGATCTAAATATGTCAAATTCACAAGCAACAATATCAAGAAAAATAAGGTGACATGCATGCTTTTATGGTCATAAAAAATACGATGATAGTCCTTTGGTGCTCATCCGCCCGCTTGCGGGGCAATCACTTTTGTTCTCATGGTGCTTGGACAAGCACTTTTCTTTTGCACAATACTCACAAAAGCTGCGAGCTTCATGCTTCTTAATGTTGACAACCTAGAGGCGAGCACTTTCTCTTTCATGGTGCCCGCATAGGAGATGAGCAATGTTGCTCTAATTGATGCTTGTCTAGGGGCAAATACTTTGCTTTCCTTGGTTCTCTCATCTAGGGACGATCACTTTTTCTCTCTCTGGTGCTCTCATGGAGGGCGAAAACTTGTTATCCTAATGCTCACATGGGGGTGGAGCTTTGTTGTGCTTCATGGTGCTTAGTTGGTGGAGAAATTTACCCCTCCTTGGTCTGTGGGGGCGAGGACTTTACCCCCTCATGGTCCTTGTCCTCAGCAGAGCACTTTCACTCTCTCTATGCTCGATTTGGGGGCGAGCACTTAGGCTTGGTTTGGGTAGTGAAAGTGTTTGAAAATGTTTGTGAATAGTAGTGAAAAAGTAATAATAGAATATTGAATAATAATAAAAAGTATGTGAAAAGTAATGTATAGTAGAAAAAGTAAGTGAAAAGTAATAATAAAATAAAGAATAGTAGTGAGAGTGTTTGAGAGTACTTGAAGTACTCTCGATACCCAAACAAGACCTTAGTATTTCCATAAAGCTCTCCAAACTTGGAAGCTTCATGCGAGCAACATGGAAAGTGAATGTGCTCACCATGTTGACTAGCATTGTGCAAAGAAAAGTGCTCGCCCACCTAACATCCAAACATTGGTATTGCTCGGTGATCCGAACAAGAGCATATTTTCTTCCTCAACTCGATCATCTCGAGCAACTTCTTGTAAAGGTCTGCCTTGCTTGGTAATATATAGAGCAAGAGCATAAGCCTTGGTCGGGAATTTTGAAAAAGAGCATTGGCCTTGTTCTGCAATCCCGAGTAAAAGCATACTTTCTTCAATCTCCATGATCCAAAGCAAGGTCTTGTGGAAATGTGCCATGCTCGAGAATCCCGAGAAGGCCTATGCTCAGGATTTCAATTAAAGTAAAGGTTTCCCCCTAAGCCAACAATTAAGTTTCGTTGAAAACATCAAAGATAATTCGCTACTTATGGTTCCCAGACTTAAGTTAAAAGTAAAAGTTTTCTTTAAAGTCTTGTTTCTTTTTTCTTTTCAATCCATTGTTTTCTGGAAAATGCTATATTCACAGAAAACTTTTACCGAAAATATTTACAGAATGACCTGGCTGCAGTTGAACTGATTCTACCTGCGTACAAACCATTACGCAGAGGGTTATAAAGTATTTGATGGGAGGTGTCTGAGCCATTTTGAGGGGTTAAAAAGTCATTACGTACAAAGTCATTTCACATCATTTTTTTTTCTTTTTTCTTTTTTTTTTCTTTTTTTTTTTAAGTTAACTATTTTACATCTCATTCCTTCTAGCTTTTTACTGAAAGCTTGTGAATTCGGTCTAATTATTTCATTTGTATTGATTGCTTTTGAAAATGAATAGATAATTTTAAATTTTTATATATCTTCACATGATAGTTTTAACTTTATTTTTTACATGATACATTGTAATGACATTCCATCATAAAATTGTGCATTACATAATATTGCATTAATTCCATTAGTACAAAAATTCATTATAGAAAATTACACTAAGCCTATTACAAAAAGTCCGTTTATATATTACATTACAATAACTTAATGACCAAAACACCACCACATACTCCAATAATTTTTACCAAAATCGCACTCCAATAATTTCTACCAAAACATACTCCAATAATTGTGTCCGTACACAGTCATTTCTACCAAAACATTCTTGCTAATTACCACCATTTATACTTATCCTGATAATCATCTTGATCCGAGAGATGCAATTGAGATGGTTGGACCTAAAGAAACAAAACTTAATAAGAACAACAATAAAAAATTAAAAAACAACATTAATATCTCACGTTGACACTACCTGCCATGGAGGAGCAGTAGCTCCAATACCCAAATAATCTGTTGTATGTACTTGCCCGTGTGTATACTATAGGCATAAAAAAAATATTGTATCAAAACCAACAAAATGTAATATCATAATGTGTCCAATGAGTAGTGTTACAGACTTTATTTATTTATTTATTTGCGAAGGTTTACCTGTGCAGGAGCAGCAGTCGCTCCAATTCCTAAATAATCTGTCGTGTATACTTGTCCGTGTGTATACTATAGACATAAAAAATAGTGTTAAAACCAACAAAATGTAATAGTGTTACAAACTTTATTTTTTAAATCATGTGAAAGTTTACTTGAGAATGAGGAGCAGTCAAAGGAGTAGAAAAAAATTCTGGTGCATGTGTCCAAACTTGATTTGTTATATCCTGTAGCAATATACAATAGCATTATTTACATACACAAGATCAAAATATGGACAAAATATACAAATTGCTCTGACAACAAAAAACCACAAAAGGAAGTACCTGAGTTTGAGGAGATACATATTGTGTGCCGCTCACATTGCATTGATCTGCTATTTGACTACTCTACTCTCCAGGAAAAGTCATATAAGATTGTCTTGTTAAATTATCAAGAAAGCTAATTTTTTTTCAACGATAAAAAATTTAAAACAAAATTATTAAAGAGGAACCTCAACAGGGTCGCATCGCAATCTCCTTCTTGTACTAGCTTTCTTAAGAACTTTCTCAGCAGTGTGCGCTTTTCTCCTTGATGGTGGTCTTCCCTTACTCCGAACTACCAACGGACTAAGAACTGTACTTTTCTTGCCCTCTATGGAAGTAGGTGGATCAACTGGTTCGCTAGCACACTGAGAATTGATATCAGGGTACTCTAGCTTTAACTACTCTAGTTGGCCGATCAATTTCACACAACTGCTCTCGGCCTTTGAAGCATTCGAACACAGTTTAAAGAAGCAATTTTGGATCCTATCGTACCTTTGTCCATCATTGTTGCTACTCGACTCATAAATATTTTTTACAAAGGTGTATTTTCGTTTTATATCTTTCCTCCACCGATCCAAGATGTATTTTAATGGTACTGTACTCTTGCCTAGCTGAGCCAAGATACGAAGAGCGTGTCTGCATAATATGCCCCTAAACTCAAATAACTTGCAACTGCATTTAATATCCAGGGGATCTTGATCGACCAAAACACTGTAGTTTGCATGTTTTATTAAGTTATGACTCACTCGAACCTCATCGGCAACTATGTATGTGCATCTTCCACCCACGCATCCTAAATATGAGGTAGTCAAATATAAAAATCCTCGAAATTCATCTTGTACTTCTTTGAACTTGGCAATTGTGTATGCTTTTTGAAACTGCTCCTCAAGAGGATAGTGACTGATGCAAGGAATCACAGTATTAAATGAATTGAAGTCAGCAATGGCTTCATTCTCTACCTTCCTCCTAAGAGCTGAATCGTACTGATCAACAAATTGCTTCAAAGTGGTCTTTGAGTTAACGTAGTCATCGAAAAATGCATTCATGCCTTCACTCCGTTGTGTAGTTGACATTCCAGCCCAAAATGTATCTCTAACATAGGCCGGCACCCAAAAATGTCGGTCGCTATATAATGATCCCAACCATACATTCTCATGTAAATCATACGTATATAGCAAATCAGACCAACGTTCTTCAAATTCATGCTCACTTAAGGAGTCATACACGCATTTTTGTAGTGCACTCTTAATCTCATCATATAGAGAATGTGATCCAAATTTCTCAGGAAGTTTTTTCATTATGTGCCACAAGCAGAAGCGATGCCTAGACGTTGGAAACACCCTAGCAATTGCAATTTGCATTGCCTTATCTTGGTCCGTGATGATTGCATTTGGTGGTTGGTCCTTCATACACTTCAACCATGACTTAAACAACCATTCAAATGTATGTGCATCCTCATTGGATATCAATCCGCACCCGAATAAGATTGACTGACCATGGTGGTTCACACCCACAAATGGTGCAAAGGGCATCTTGTAGGTATTAGTCAGGTATGTTGTGTCAAATGTAATCACATCTCCAAATGATTCATACATAGCTCTACTTCGGGCGTCTGCCCAAAACACATTTCTTAATCTCATATCATGGTCCACGTCTATGCAAAAATAAAAATCTGGATTTTTTTTTTGCATTTCTTGGAAGTAGTTACATAGAGCTTCAACACCTCCAACCCCAAGACGAAGTTGTCTTGCTTTGTCGATATAGTTTCGACACTCCTTCTCCCCGAATGATAGTTTATCGTAACCCCCCGCCTCAACAACTAGAGACTTGAAATTTTTTGACATTCGTATTCCAGCCTCGTCATTTATTTCAAGCCTTTTAGCTACACGAGCATCAACCTTTTTAAAGCATTTGAAATGTCTTGCCTTTCCTGTACTACAAATGTGTGTGTGCTCCAAGTTTACTTTAGTCAAGGTATATACGCCTTCATCATTCATCGTCACATTAATTCTAGCCATACACCCTATTTTCTCCGTTTGTCTTAGCTTGAGAACATTGACAGCCTTACTCTTTGATGTGCCTTCCCTCACACATACTAAGGTAAACCATCTGACATTACCATCATCATCTTGTTTAGAATTCTGTTTACATACCCCAAATCCCTCCTGCTTACCATACTTCATGTAGTAAGATAAAACTTCTTCTGCAGATGAAAATGTCATTCCGACCTTAGGTTCATCAACTATTTCAGCACATTCTTGCTCATTATCAACTTCTACGTTGTCATACTCATTATCTGCATGTTCTGTATCGGAATCCATTGCAACTCTAGTGTTTGAATATCTAAGAATATCCAACCAGATTCAAATCAAGATATTAACTTGAATATTGAAAGAAATCATATACAATCATTAAAATCATATACAATCAAAGGGATTTGAAAGAAAATTGTATGATTTGTTTTTGTTGTAATTATTGACAATATTGTTTTATATTGAAAATAGTACATTCAAGAGGGCATTTTTACTGATCGATTAGAGTACTTTAAGAAAGGTACTGAAGCCATGAAAAGGAAAAAAAAAATCATACAAACTAGCTATGGTCAAATTTTTTTGTTTGACAAATTACAATTGTAACCATTGTACCACATTTGAATAGTGGCAGAATTGAGAAGTCCATTTCGTATACACAAAAAGTGGGGAAACAAACAAAAAGTTGGACCAACTTTATGAAGTTCATTATGAATTTTTTTTTTGATAAGTTCAACTACAAAGCTAAAAAGCAACAAAATATTTAGAAATAAAATAACCAGAACAAGTTTGAAGTTCATTATTAATGCTTGTGAGTATTTATACAAAAGAAATTGTCCCTTTTCTTAATTTAATTCCTAGTGAGTTTGTCTAACAGATTTTATGTTTCTGAGCACTTAATTTTTCCTAATATTTGTAGATAAAAATCCTAACATTTGAGTAAAAATAAAGAAAAAAGATGAAGAAAAAATTACCGTTTGAAAAAAGGAGAAAGCAAGGCTTGTGGATGGTAGACTTGGACTAAAACCAGAAGTTGATGTCGAAAATAGAGAGAAAAAGCTTGAGTCGCACCTGTAAGTTCCAGCAGTGAGAGTGAGAGTGAGAGGAGATGGACGAAGGTAGATAGAATTAATTGGATTGGTTTAATTCAGTGAGAGTGAGAGGACGACGGTAGTTAGAGTTAATTAAGTCTTTTATATTTTTTTTTTAATTTTTATTTATGAACGTGGCATGCCTAGGTATGCTTAATTTTGCTTTAACTTTTTTATTTTTTTGTATTTTTAATTTAAGTCCGGTGGGGCTGTTTTGCTTTTATTTTAGTTTTAGGTTTTTTTTAAATTTAAGTCATGTCAGTTGAGTAAATCTTACTTTTAGTTTAGTTTTATTTGTTTTTTAATTTAAGTCACATCACTCATTAAATTTTGTTTTTAGTTTTAGTTTTTTCTTTTTATAATTTAAATCCCGTGCATTTTTAAGTTTTTTTTAAATTTAAGTCATGTCAGTGTAATTCTTACTTTTAGTTTAATTTTATTTGTTTTTTAATTTAAGTCACGTCACTCATTAAATTTTGTTTTTAGTTTTAGTTTTTTTTTTTAATTTAAATCCCATGCATGCCAACTAAGATTACACGTCCTTCTGTAAAAAGTTTCGGTGGTCATCTTCTGTGACCGTAGCAGCGCCCTTGTTTTCTTGGCATTAGATAACCTTCACTCGGGATCATCGAGCAAAACCAATACTTTTGCTTTGGAATTCCAACAAGGCCAATACTCTTACTTGCCCTTTGGGAAAGAGTCCTGCTACAATACCGCCTTACCAGCATCGCTCATATATACCACTAGGTATTTTTAAGTTTTTTATTTTATTTGTATTTTTCTTTTTATATTTTTTTAATATATTTAAATATTTTTTTTAAAAAATACACAAATACATTTAAAATTACTTTCTTAATCGTTAAATAAAAAATAAATAAATTTTTTTTAATTTTATTGAATGATACATTTTAGCAGTATACTTGAGAGGGCGTAGTAGCTTTTTTTTCATGGAAAATGGTCATCTTGCTGTTCTTTTACAATTTTGGACCAAGATGTGGTGCGAGAGGGGTGGCTACGCACACGTAAAGAGTGGGTAGCACCCATAGTACCTATTAGAATTTAATTTATAAATTTATTTTTACAAGATCTTTTTTTAACACACTAATATATATATATATATATATTATTTAACATTTGAATCAATCAAAGAGAAGATTCCTTTGCAGCTCTATGAAGGGCTTTGATTTGTATACGAAGGTTCGTTCGGAGTTTGGCTTACATTCGAATGGACAAGATTCAACTATTGATGGGAAATCTAGCTTATTTTTTCAATAAAGTCAATTTTATCAATTAATTTTTAAATATGATATATTCAGTGAATTTTTAACAAGAATGATTTGATTACATCCATATATATTCTTCTTCTTTTTTAATTATAATTCGACATTCTATTAGAATTAACTTCAAAATATATCTTTAGAAATTATAAATATTTTATATGTTGGCCTAAATGAGGGGAGTGTTAATTTTTTTTTTTGAATGTAAACTTCACTTTCATTGATCAAAACTTATCCATTACATGACTTGTCCTTTGATAACAAACTGGTAATAAAATCTGGACCGCTTTCAATCCACACTTGCTCAGCTTCCATTTTCACTGCAGCTTTAGCTAATGCATGTGCCACAGAGTTGCCTTCCCTACGTATGAACTGAACCTTCCATTGTTCTCTGGCTGCCAATACTCTCTTGATCTCCTATAAGATGTCCAAACCATGCCATATTTTCCTCTTTGTTATTGACAGCTTGCACAATTGACAGTGCATCTCCTTCCAAAATGACTTGATTAAAACCTAAATCACAGCAATATTCCAAAGCTCTCCATAAAGCTATGCATTCTGCTAGGGCAGGCTGAAACACATTAGCCTTTTGATCACAGACTGCTGCCAGCACCTCCCCCTCTTCATTTCTAAAAACAATCCTTATTCCCATTTTTCTACTTTCTTTATCTATAGATGCATCCCAATTAGCCTTCACATAGTTTTCTAGTAGTTTCTTCCACACAATCTCCCTTGCTTCTGCAATGTAGTTTGTATTCTGCAACTGCATACATTCCTGTGCCTGCTTAAACTCTTCCATGCCAGCAAGCCTCTCACTGACTGAATGACACTTGCAAGGCTACTGAACTTGTTTTCAAAGACAAATTCATTCCTTCTACACCATATCTTCCTCATGGTTGTTGCTATCCATTCTAACTCTGCAGTTGCTAATCTCCTCATTAAGTTTCCCCATAGAATTAGAAAATAAATTTTTGCAGGACTCCATTTCTGAACTGGACTAGTTGCGTTAGCCCATACATCATTAGCAGCAGGGCAGTTCCATAGTACATGCATCACAATTTCTTTCTCACTTTGACATATAGGACAATATGGATTATCTACAATCTTCTTATGAAACAGGTTTTTTTTTGTAGCTAACAGCTCATTGCCTGCCTTCCGCATTAATGTTTTAACCATTCCAGGTACATTCAACTCCCATATTTGCTTCCATCTGTCATCTTTTCCATTTCCCTTAAAAGTTTCTCCAACCTGCCTCTTCTTTCTCTCTGTTTCAACATAGTATGCACTTTTCCCAGAGAAACTTTCCTTAGGATTAAACCCCCATATTAATTTGTCTTCAGAAACAACTTTGCTAAGTGGAATGCTACAAAACATTTCTACTACTTCTTCACTGAAAATAGCTTGTACCAATTTTGCCTTCCACTCTCCCTTTTGTTGATCAATTAATTCCTTTACTCTAACATCTATTTCTAATATTTTGACAGGAGATTGGATGGAAAATGTTGTTGGTGAAGGTATCCATCTACTTCCCCATATTTTTATGTTGTTTTCATTTCCTACCCTCCATCTAAGTCCTTCTTTGAGCAATCCTACTGAACCCCATATACTCCTCCATATCATTGATGGTTGCCGCCCAATCCAACGTCGAAGAAAGTTGAGTCTTTAAAGTATTTTTCTTTGCAAATCTTTGATGCCATCGAGTCAGGAAATTGAACAAACCTCCCCCCTTGCTTTTTTAACAAGGCTGAATTGAAACTGTCTAAGTCTCTAAACCCCATTCCTCCCCTTGACTTAAGCATCCCCATTCTTTCCCAGCTCCTCCACTGCACATTCTTTAATTGCTTCTGATTCCCTCACCAGAATTTTGATAGCATAACATTTATATCTTTACATAAACCTTTTGGTAACTTGAACACATTCATTGTATAAGTAGGTATAGCTTGCAAAACAGCCTTTATCAATACTTCTTTTCTTGCTTAAGATAAAAAAAGAAAGTGTTCTTCCAATTGTTGACCTTGTTCCACACTCTTTCTTTTAGATTTCTGAAGGTGTTATATTTTGATCTCCCTACCATAGTTGGGAGACCTAAATATTTTTCATATCTGTCACTCACTATTGCTCCTACTACATCCAAAATAGTTTGCTTTGCCTCCTCTCTAGTATTAGAACTAAAAAGAATAGGGGTTTTGTTCTTGCTTAGAAACTGTCCAGAGGCCTTCTCATATTTGTTTAGAATTCCCATTAGCTTGTACCACTCATCAAGTCTCGATCTACCAAACAAAACACAATCATCAGTAAAAAGTAAGTGATTAATATGGTTCCTCCTCTACACACATTAACTCCTCTTGTATTCTCATCCATATCTGAAGCATTGAGTAAAGCACTTAACCCTTCTGCACACAAGATAAAAAGGTAAAGAGAAAGTGGATCTCCTTGCCTTAAACCTCTAGAAAGGTCGAAACTTTCTCCTAGTTTTCCATTCACTAGAACAGAATATAAAACTGATGTAACACAGCTCATAATTAGCCTGATAAAATGATCATAGAAACCCAACCTCTTTATCATAGCTTCCAAAAAGGGCCATTCAATACAATCATAAACCTTTGACATGTCTAGCTTCAGAGCCATACTGCCTTTATCTCTTTTTTGCCTTGTTTTCATGGAATGTAGAGTTTCAAAACCCACCATGATGTTGTCTATTATAAGTCAACCTAGTATGAATGCACTTTGTATAGGAGAGATGATCATTGGTAGCACCTGTTTGAGCCTATTTGCTAGCACTTTTGCTATAATTTTGTATAAAATATTACATAAGCTAATAGGCCTAAACTCACTCACTAGCCTAGGTGTTTTAACCTTTGGTATAAGTGCAATATAAGTATAATTTAGAGAAGGATTCATAACATTTCCATTTAGAAAAGACAAAACAACATTGCTAACCTCATCACCAACTAAGCTCCAATGACTTTGAAAAAATCAAGCTCCAAAACCACCTGGTCCAAGTGCTTTCAAATGAGCCATTTGTTTTATAGCTGCTTCCACTTCAATTCTAGTAAACTCCTTCGAAATGGTGTTGTTAATTGTATCTGTGACCCTTAGCTCAACTATTCTTGTACATTCTTCAATATCCTCTGGAAGGGGGTTTGTTGATGAATATATTTCTGCAAAGTAACTCTTAAAAACCTTCCCAATCTCAGATGTGTTTGAAGTACTTTTGTTTTGGAAATCACAGATTTGCTTGATCATGTTCTTCTTCCTTCTCTGGCTAGCATAGGCATGGAAATATTTTGTATTTCTGTCCCCATACTAAAACCAGTTTCTTTTTGCTCTCTTTGCGCCTCCATTTTAGATCTTCTTGTTCAAGCATCAGTCCCACCTTTTTTTGTACCTTGCTGATCTCCTTAGTGTTCTGATTGTTCTCCTTAGATTGCATCATTTGTAGCTGTCTTGTTTTTTCCTGCAGCTGTTTACCTCTGTCAATTGTTGTTCTTTTGCACCGCCTTGTTAAAGCACCCTTGCACATACTCATTAGGTTTTGAACCTTTGATGTTGGCTCTTGTTCAAGTATTCTTTTCTTCCATTCCATTTCAATCACCTTTTCACAATCCTCTTCTAAGGCCCAACTTGCTTCATATTTAAAACCTCTAATACTTCTCTAACTGCATACATATGAGTTATTGAAGTGAAGAATGAGTGGTTTATGATCTGATGTTCTAGCTGGCAGCACCTCCACCCACCTTTCTCTATATATATCGAACCATGATAAATTTGAAACCACCCTATCAAGCCTTTCTTTTGTAAAGGTGTTATCACCATGATTATTACTCCATATATACTTATCTCCCCTCCATCCTAAATCATGTAGGTTTCCTTTTTCTAAAGTTGATCTGAAATTTTCCATTAGTTGTTTTGGTCTCTGCCTTCCTCCATGCTTTTCATCATTAGACACAATCTCATTGAAGTCTCCCATTACACACCAGGCCTCCTGATTTCTTGGTTCTAAATAACCCATTAGATTCCAAGCTTCCCTTCTTTTACTCATCTTGGGTTGCCCATAGAAACTTGTAAAACGCCTCTTTCTGTCAACTCACCATCATCTATCCATGCTCTGATATGTCTTTGGGAGAAGTTGTGTATATCTACATTCAAATCAAACTTCCAAAAAAGAGCCAAACCACCTCCTCTTCCTATTGGGTCAACTGTAAAACATCCAACATAACATAATTTTTTCTTCAAATATTCTAACTTGACTGAAGTAATTTTAGTCTCCATTACAAAGACTAACATGGGCTTCTTTTCCTTTACTAGCAAGTAAAAGTCCTGAACTGTCCGAGAGGTTCCAAGCCTCGACAGTTCCAGCTTAAGAAATTCATAATGGCTGGCGGAGCTATGCAACAGTCACCGCCAATTCTTCAGTAGGAAACACACTATCTCCATTTATGTCAACCCTGACTTTTTTGGAAACCAGCAAGTCCCCTTCAGTTTCATCCTCATCGACTAACTTCCTTTTATTCTGTGTATTCGTATTACAAGAAGCAGATTCCTTGCCTTTTTCATGAGTCTTTCTTTTCCATGATCTCTAAGCTTTCCTCATTTCTTCATGTCCATTACCTCCAGTATCTACTATAGCTAGCTTATACTTCTCAGTTTTGTTTTCTTCCTGGGCTTTACTAACTTGGTTGAGCCTTTTTGTATTTGCTACAGGCCTGCCTAGAGCCCTACTTTCTTCACAGATAACGATAGTATTCCAACTCCCCACATCCTTTTGTTTTTTTAAAAGTTTCGTATTTCCTTCCACCAAAATTCTCCCATCCGAATCCTTCGTGATAATTTCATTTGAATTTTGCACTGAACCTATCCACTCCTCCACCAAACTAGCAGATTTGAATTTATCGACATCCCTTCTGAGATTTCCTATTTGTTCAGCATCCTTCCTAGGCACGACTTCTCCTTCTTCTCCAATTGACTTCTGTCTAGTGTGATCGTCTTAGGCGGACTCCCCCTCCCGGCAGCCTGTGCTCGTATCCTTCCATCCTTCTTTTTTGCTACTGAAATCTTTCCTGTCTTGCCAAGTACCACTTCTATTTCTAATAAGTGGGTATGCTCGCAACCACGAACCAAATTTCACCTCCTTGTCCACTGTTAGCCCTTTTTATTTCTTCCGTGCTACGCAGCCATTGGTCCCATGGAGAAATTGTCCACATTCAAAACATATCTTTGGCAGCTTCTCATATTTCAAAGGGATCCACAACCGTTTCCCTTGCACCATAATCATACGTCCCCTTGCAATTGGTTTTTCTAGTTCCAACTAAATCAAAACCCTGAGAAAAGGTCCCCATCCACTCCCATCAATCTGAACATCTACATCGATCACACGCCCAATCGTCTTTGCTATTAATTCACCACCTTCTTTGTTCATATAATCCAATGGGAGATCATGCATTTGCACCCAAAAGATCTCCTTTTCAAACTTCATCTGGTAAGGTTGGATTGTCCCTTCAAATTGTTTTAACACAATCAGGTTATTGTCGAACAGCCATGGCCTACCTTCCCATACTCGCTGCTTGTCTGCCTGAGTAGCAAAGGTGATAACAAAAGTATTCGGGCAAACTTCACGAAAAACAGCCGACCTACTGATTCTCCAAACTTTTGCCATTGTTGATCCAATAATCTCCTGGTTAATAATCCTCTCCGAGCATACCTTACCCACCAAACTCCTATCTCCTTTATTAATTAATTCTTCTGGGATACTCCTTTCCATCGAAATGGTCATGTTTTCTTCATTTGTCAACCGTAACTTCCCCCATCTTTTTTCAAGATCATCTATCGTAACACACTTGCCGAATCAAAGTTAACTTCACTCAGCCTTATGCTATTATTCAAAAATAGTAGTTGAAGAGTTTTGCTTCACCTCCTCCTTCTACAGAGAGTTGGACAAGAGAAGAGTAATTCAGGGGAGTGTTAAATTAAGTACCAACTAAACCATTAAATTCATCATTTTTCATTAGGGGCAAGCTTTGAAAATATATATATATATATTTGCAAGTTGATAATTTTCATCAACACTCCTAGCATACCATAAATATAAAAGAACTATTAATGTTTAAAATTAAATCATTTTAATAACTGAAAAAATGCCACGGAATGTAAAACTTTTCCTGAAATAGGGTAAAGACATTAAGGACAAGAAACTCCAAAGTAAGGCCCTACCCAGCAATTTCTTCTGGTACCCTTTTCTTTATGGCTTAAAAAAGAGTAATGCTATTTCTTCTGATGATGAGTCNATATATATATATATATTGAACTATTAACTAGATACTAAGGCACATGAATGAAATAAGTGGTAGGAGCTAATGAACTGGACAGATGGAGGTCCACCCCCGCGTACCACTTTGAAATAAGTTTCAACTATTAACTAATTAAGTAATAATCATCACTAAGGCACTAAGTTAAAATAAATAGTTTACAATTATACAAATTAAGAGAACTAATAAACTATTACAATATTACAAACTCCTCTAAAAAAATTAAAATATTACAAATTGTACTATTAACTATTGTAGCAACATTACAATTAATTGTAAATTAACAAAATCATAACTTTTCAATTTAATCAATTTGATTTTAGGGTGGAGCCATGGCGGCGAGTTCACTGAGTGGTGAGTTGTGTCGACTGCTGTGAGATTGAAAATCAAGATCATAAAAGTTAATAAGTTATAAAACCTGAAATATTAATAAGTTAAAAATAAAACAAATTAGAATTATAAGTTATAAAGATGAAACAAAATTTTAAATGCAAAAAATAATTAAGAGAGAAATTGTGCAAACCATGACAATGGGAGATCCAATACAAAGTCATACTGCATCGGATGTAGCCGTAGACACCGTCTCATGTATTACTATAACAATTAAATTTGAAATCAAATTAATAAATATCAATTAAATGAAAATAAATAAATTAAAATAAGAAATTAGAAAATGAAATTAAAATAAATATCATATCCAGTCGGCCTCCTCCTCGAGTGGTAGGAGCTAATGAACTCCAAAATGAATCTAATACATGCCCTCCGGTGCTAAAGGCCAACTCTAAGGCTATGGTGCTAACATGGATGACCAAAAATGTGCGGGCTATCTCTCTAAGGCTGGGATACTTCACGGCATTCATTTTCCACCAACTTAATATATCGAAATCTCGTGAAAACGATAGAATCTCTGCTGCTAAGTATTTGTCAATCTCTAACTGAGCCTCTACAGAACTCCGGAGGAAAGGGGTTTGCTTATACCTCTCACCCCACTCCAATTTATGTCTTTTCACAACCTCAACTTCTAGAACCTTTGAGGGGGTAGGTGTAGATGCCGCAATATCACCACCCCGTAGGGTGGTAAACTTATCAAATAATCTACTAAGAGTTTCCTAAACCCTTGTTGCAATAAGCTCTGTCCATACTTGCTTGTATGCAAGGCCCAATCCAAATACCATGCCATCCACCTTATACCTCGGGTCAAAGACGACAGCTACATATAACAAAATATTAGCCCTAGTTAAATCTTCTCAATACTTATCATACTCTGTCCTCATAATCAATGTCATCTCCCACAGCCTAATGTGACCACTCGCGACTATGTCATCTAATTCTTCTTTTACCTTACATATTTGTTGACAAAATTAATGGTATGTAGAATACAAAGTTCCAGTTAGCGTGGTGGTGACATTGTCAAAAAGTCTAAAAAACTCTACAAAAATATATACAATTTTCAATCATCATCTACGGGTTTTTTCAATCCCCCATGATCATCAAAATATTTAACATATTGGATGTCTTCGTCACCAAATAATGCAAATGTCAGCTTATATTCTTGGGCCACCTCCAACATAAAAAATGTTGAGTTCTATCGTGTAAGCATATCAGTACAAAGGCCCTTCTTGGATGTTAGGCCTCAGACCTCGCAGCAACCTTGGATTTCTCAAACCTCGAATGAGAAGATCTCACTTATCTCATAGTAGTCTGAAATGAGTAATCGCGTCATGAAGATCCATTAAACCATCAGTGACAACAAGATTCAGAATATATGTCGCACATCTCACATGCAGACACTCACCATCTATAATTGTCTTATTTGCCTATCTAAGATAGGTTTTCAGATATCCAAATGCAACATCGTTAGACAAGTTATTATCAACTGGGATTGTAACAACTCGGGTCAACCTCCACTCTTTTATTGCAGCCTCCAAGGCCTTTCCAATTGTCTCATCCTTGTGATCGGTGATTTTACAAAATTTTATAATTTTCTTATGCAATGTCCAATAACAATCAACAAAATGCACAGTTAAAGACATATAATTAAAATTTTGAATTGATGTCCACGTATCAGTGGTGAGGCAAACAAATTGATCCATCAATTAACCCGTCAACTTCTCTTTTTCAATGTAAAAATATTTTTTTACATCCTTTGCCACCGTGTGGCGAGAATAAATATTAAACATTGGTTCCAAGTAACGAGAATACGCTTAGAACCATTTTCCATTAACAAATTGAAAAGGTAGCTCGTATATGATGACCATACGAGTTAGGTGTCTTCTACACTCATTTGGATCATACTTAGTATATCCCTTCAAAATTGCACCCCCACTAGTCTCATTCGCCATTTTTTGAAGTCCAATTTCTAGTCTAGATTGACTTTTTCTCTTGTAATGATCTTAGTATTGAATTTTTTTTGCATTGTTCTTCTAAGTGCGCCTTTAATTGTGAGGTGCCATATTTTCTATAGTGACATCCATAAATTTTCTTACAATTACACTTGACTTGGAGGTTATTGGGGTCACCATCCTCTAGTTTGGTGAAATGAGTCCAAACTATTGAAGTAAGTTTCTTGCTGGGCTTGGGGGCGGGGCAAGGTGCCGTAAGGGTAGGTGTTGGGTTAGGAGTAGGGGTAGGAGTATGAGTAGGAGGGGTAGGTATAGGTGTAGGGGTAGGGGTACTCTCGGCCTGGAAAGGAGAGCACGCACTAGAATCTGCTGGCATATCCATGAACTCAATCAAACAAGAAATCTGAAATTATAGCAAACATAGCACATGTTAAACAATTAATATCCAAGCTATAGCATATATATTGGAAGTTGGAAGATCAAACATCAATGATCAAACATCAAACATAAAAAAAATAAAATACCCAAATTAAAAACATCAAACATAATAAAAACTTTAAAAAGCTAAACATATTTTTTGTAATTATGTGCTTGCATATAAAGTAGTCTAGCCAAGATACGCTATATTAATGTAAAAAGAAAATAAACATGGAGCATACAATTACCAATATAAGATGTAAATTGGATTGGAACCCTAAACTAATTTACCAAATAAACATGGAGCATACAATTACCAACTAAACATGGAGCATACAATTACCAAATAAATTCTCTAAATTAATTTTGGGTTCCAATCCAAAACTCTTAAAATATTTTAGGGTATTTCGAAACCTTAAATTAATTTAGGGTTCTAATCCGAATTAATTAGGCACAAATCAACCCATCATTTACACACATTACATAATACAAACAAAAAATAAATAAAAATAAATAAAAGTAAATAAAAAACACACGAACGGTACAGATTCATCAAATATCAATGATCAAGTTTCAATGATTCAAAGTTTAAACCGCATGCACAATCAAGTCTCCACAGTACACAATTCACAAAATCCCATCCTCCATCTTTGGTTAAACCCCATCATTCCTCCCATCTCCATTCCATAAAATATAAATCACAAAAATTTAAATATGAAATTTAGGGTTTCTTACCTTCGGTGACGGAGATGAAGACAGAGTCATAGGCTACGGTGACGATGAGGACAATGGCAACAGCGACGGAGATGTAGAGAGAGAGAGAGAGAGAGAGAGAGAGAGAGATTCAGGTAGAAGGGCTAAGCTAGTGCAGGGGGCGTCGTTTCATGCTTGGGTTAATTTTTTTAAATATATATATACTTATATATAACTAATATATAGTAATACAGGGTAGGGTGGGGCGGGGGTCACCCCTATCCTGCCCCCACCCCCGCCTTGGGTCCCAGATGCAGGCGGGTGGTCCCTCCCCCCGCATTTGCCGGACGAGGTAATCTGCCTTGCCACACTAGGGCGAAGTCCCGCTACCCACCCCTACATGTGATGGTGTGGGACATCAATGGATGAAATAGTTATGGTACTGTTGACTAATACAATCCTGACCCTAATCATGGTGCACAACTCGGAGGGTTTGCTAAAATAAAAATAGAAACAATTAAAAAGTTGGATTGCACCGTTTGTTTTTTCAGAAGCGATAAAATGACTTTGTTTGGTTACACAATTCAGAAAAGATGAGATGTGATATTTTGACTAATAGTGAGATTTATTTAATTAAGATAAAATGAAATGGTTTGTAAAAAAGTATGTTTAGATAATGAGATGAGATGAGATATCTTTTATTTTTTTAAATTTGATAAAGGGGTAGGTTCCATTAATAAGTAAAAATTATTTTATAAATATATTAATAAAAAATAATATTTATTATTAATTAAAAAATCTATAAACAAAACGTATATTAGAAAATAGTGTACTGTGCATTGAAAAGTAACAATTATTTATTATTAAAAATCTATAAACAAATACACTGGCTTAGAGGACGAAATGGGAGGGAAAAATAAAAAGTACTGCAGGATGAAAACTACTACTAGTATGGATGAAAAAATTCTCTTGTGGGCGTTTGGATACCAGATATGAAGAGTTTTTAGGATAGGTTTGGAGGGTAAGATGAGAATTTTGTGTTTTGTTTTAAAGTTTAAAATATTATTTTTTAGTTTTAAAATTTGAAAAAGTTGAATTGGGATTTGAAAAAGGTGTATTGAGATTTAAAAAAGTTGAATTGTTTATTATATTTTATATAGAGATTTGAAAAAGGTGTAATGATGAGTTGAGATGAGATGTGAATTTTTGAAAATTTTTAACATCCAAACCTATCCAATCCGGTCGAACTGTTTTTCACCAACCAACAACCCTCCCAATAAATGACTTCCACTTAGCCAACTCACTTTAACTATCATGCACTGTCATTACATGGTATTACGTCCTCTGCATTCTCTGCCCACGGAACGGACAAGCCCTCTCCAGTCTCTCCCACGGAACCCAGATGACAAACCCTCTCCATTCTCTCCCAAAGACCCTCTCCTGGTCTCTCCAGACGACAGTCCTTACTTGTTATGCCATTGCCAGCTTCAAGTTTGCTCACTCGTCAGCCACTACCACTATCATACTTTCACCGATAGAGAGAGAGAGTGAGAGACGATGGAGAAAGCTCTGACAAAGGTGGGTAGCTTGAAGATGGGACTTTCCGTTGGTGTGGACTTTTGTGTATTGTTCCGTTGGCGTGGACTTTCTGTTGGCCTTGCTAGGTGGTTCCCTTTTATGGTTTTGGTGGTAATTCTGCTCATTATGTTTGTAATGTGGCTCGATTGAAGTGTACCCGTGTTTTAAAGATTCTTGATAAAAAAATAAAAGCAACAGATGATTCTACCCGTGTTTTACCACGAAGATCCATCTGATGTACGCCATCAAAGAGCGTTTTGGAGAAGCATTGGCTAAACATGCTGAGAAATTGAATGCAGACATGAAGAAGTTGCAGCTGTGGAAGAGTTGCCAGTATTTCCGGATACCATCTCATGGTCAGAAATGGGTATTTCTAACTCAGATTAACTGCTTAATTAATTTGTGCCTTTCATTCATGATTTTTTTCTCCCATTCTATGTATAAATCATTACCCTATAGAATCTGTTAACATATTATCCTACACTCCTGTTTCTATGCCTATATTCCAATTCTAACAATCCCCTACTCGTACTACAAACCCACTGATCAGTGCATGCGTCACCCTGATAAAACAAAAAGTGTAATGCATGAGAAGTTCTAAGGTTCAACAAAGGCCAAATTTTATTCTCTGCGGTAAGAGCTACATTACACACAAAATTATATATGTTTGTGTGTTCAAATTTATATAGAAGATGCAGCCTGAATAAACACATCGCAAAAAACTAATGGAGAAATCATTTTGAATCATACAATTGGAAGGTAACAGATCACTTCATGGAAGATCCTCAACAAGAACTTGTCAAAAAAACAAAAAACAAAAAATAAAGATCCTCAACAAGAAGAGAACTATGACAGAAAAGTCAAATAATTTACCTGAATCCTCTGGCTTTCGGTTGCAGAGCAAGTTACGCAAGCAAAAAAGTGGTTTTGCATTCAGAAAAGGTTGTTCAGGGTACTTAAGCTCAATGCCAAACCTGACTGGCCAAACATTTAAAGAAAACACCGTATCAAAACAAGTTAATAGAAGATAAAATCAATAGATAAAATGTATTCAGAACGAATCTAGAATGAAATAAAAGTACAATTAGTCAAGAGTCTAGTTCTACCTTTTATTTTTATTTATCTAATTTATTAATTATTAAATCTTATTCAAAATAATAATATAATAATAAACAACTCGAGCAGAGTTGAGCTCGACTCGAATTGAGTTTGAACTTGAGTTGGAAGTTTAGCTTACCGAGTCGAACTCGAACAAAGATTAAATATAAATTTCAAGTTCGAATTTTTTGAGTCGAGTCTAGCTCAATAAGCAAAAGACCGGCTCGGCTCAGTTTGGTTCAATTATAACTCTAACTCCAATTATGGTGTACAGCTTGGACGGTATGCTGAAATTAAAAAAAAAAAAACAATTAGAAAGTTGGATTGCAATGGGTTTTCTTTTTTTTCTTTTTTTTTTCTTTTTTTTCAGAAACGATAAAATAACAGCCAGTTAATTAACAAGTTTCACAGAAATTTTCATAAATATTAATATTTTTTAAAATTTTCTGAATTTTTCTTTAATTTTAAAGAGTCGGAACTTTAAAAATAATTTTATTTTACTATGTAGAGTATTAATGCAGTTGTCATTGTACCACTGTTAATTTGTTTTGTTTTGTTTTTTCTTTTTCTTTTTTCCAGAACTCCTGAGAACATTGTGTGAAAATGACATCTAAAGTATGAAGAAGTTGCATGGAAATTGCCAAGAAGTTACTGAACATCTTTCTTTCAATAATTTAAGAATAATGCTAGAGCCCCCGCTGGGGCTCCCGCTAGGAGTCCCGCTGGGCCCTAACATTATTCTTTTATGTGTATTTTTTTAGTTATTTTTTTTATATAAATGTTTTTAATAATTTTAAATATTTTAAAAAAATAAAATAAACTTAAAATATCATTAAAAAATACTTTCTTAATCACGAAATAAAATAAAAAATATTATTTATTTTATTTCGTGATTAAGAAAATATTTTTTAATAATGTTCTAAGTTTATTTTATTTTTTAAAAATATTTAAAATTATTAAAAACATCAATATAAAAAAAATAATTAAAAAAAACACATAAAAACACAATACTAGAGCCCAGCGGGACTCCCAGCGGGAGCCCCAGCGGGGGCTCTAGCATTATCCATAATTTAATGCGTCATTGACTCAGTGCATGACTTGACACGGCATTGACTTAACGCGGCATCTCTCTAGTTGCCATGAAGATACCATTAACTGATAGATATGGTGTGAGAAAGCGGCATGGCCTGGAGTTGTCCTTTTAAAGGAGAGTCGATGATTTCCAACTCTCTACATCCAGTAAGTACGCTGACAAATTTCTTCCTGGCCTTATCTACAATCGCTTCTAGTTCATCCTCTTCTTTAGTCGCCTCTCCATGGCTCTACGATGTGTTCTTGAGCTTTAGAGGAGAAGAAACCCCTAATATTTTTATTACCCATCTCTACCGTGCTCTGACTCAAAAGAGAATCCGTACCTTCATAGATGAGGATGAGCTTAGACGGGGTGATGAAATTTCACCTACACTTCTCCAAGCTATAGAAGGTTCAAGAATTTCAATCATTGTACTTTTAAAAAATTATGCATCATCAACATGGTGCTTAGACGAGCTATTGAAAATTTTTTATCAATGTAAAAAATCAAAGCAACAAAGGATTCTACCTGTGTTTTACCATATAGATCCATCGGATGTACGCCATCAAAGAGAGTTTTGGAGAAGCATTGGCTAAAGATCCTGAGAAATTGAATGTAGACATGAAGTTGCAGTTGTGGAAGGATGCTCTTCGAGAAGTTGCCAATTTGTCCGGATACCATCTGATCAGAAATGGGTATATTTTCTAACCGCGCCCTTTTATGCCTTCCATTCAAGATTGCCTTTTTGTCCCCATTCTATGTATAAATCATCAGTGTGCATGATCTTCTCCAATACAGAAGAAACTAATCACAACTTGATGATAAACAAAAATATGTAAAAATCTAAACTTTTGTCTGGCCTTTTGATGATCGCCAACTAAAATACATACAAAATTAGATAGTATAATTTTTTTCTTGTTTATCAATTCTTAAGCATTAATTGATCAATTTTCAAGAAAACCAAATAATTTTAAAGTTAATTAATATGGTTTCAACATCTAATCAACTTTTGTCTAAATTAAGTTCATTTCTAGGACGGTATAAAACTCACTGAGGGCTCGTTTGGAAAGTGAGATGAGATGATAATTTTTTGAATAGTAGGAAGATAGTTTGTGAATAGCAGTAAGATAGTTTGTTGAGTATTTTTTAGATTTGGAAAAATTATAGAAAAAGTTGAATAAAAAATATTATAAAGTTCAAATATTGTTAAAATATAGTTTTATAATATTATTTTTGTTTGAGAATTTGAAAAAGTTGAATTATTTTTTATTTTTTGTTTGAAAATTTGAGAAAATTGTAATGATTAGTATGAAAATGTTTGTATTTAAATTATGTTTAGAAATGAGATGAGATGAAATAAGATAAAAATTTTAAGATGAGATATATTTCCAAACAAATATAGTTGGGAGAAAAGAATTAAAAAAAACAATAGACAATCATTTATTTTCTTGCTCATCACGAAGATACTCTAGACGTGGTACTGAATGAGACGTACATTTTGATTTTTGAGTATTGTAACAAAAAGAAGAGATCGAACTTGCCGTCAACTCGTGGCAACATATATTGCATGTACCCTACAACCCACCTACCATTAATTTCTTATTTTATTATTTTATTTTTCCGCCATAAAAAGAAAATTAAATTATGTTGCTTGTATTTCATGTGAGGAGTACAAGTCATTAATTGTTTTTTTTTTTCTTTTATATATGTGTCCATACGAACACAGGAATGAATCAAAATTCAATGAAGAAATCGTTCAAGACGTTTCAAGAATGGCAAATGATCATTTATATTTAGATGTTGCCAAGCATCCCGTTGGATTAAAACCTTGTGGAGAAGATGTCAATTTGCTTTTAAGTGTTGGAATGAACGACGAATGATAGGAATTTTTGGAATTGGTGGAATTGGCAAGACAATTATAGCCAAAGCAATTTATAATTCAATTGCTTTCCAATTTGAAGTTAGTTGTTTTAGCGACACTTCGAATCAAGCGGATCGTTTGGTCCAATTGCAAGAGACACTTCTTTTCAAGATTTTAGGAGACTATAGAAGTTTGAAGGTTGACAATATTAATACAGGAATTAATATGATAAAGCGTAGGCTTCATTGTAAAAGAGTTCTTCTAATTCTTGATGGTGTAGACCACTTGACCCAATTAAAAACATTAGCAGGAGCTCGTGATTGGTTTGGTGAAGGAAGTAGAATCATCATCACAACAAGAGATCAACAGTTGTTGACTACTCATGGAGTTGATTCAATGTACAAGATGATAGGATTGAATCAAGATGATGCCTTTCAACTATTTTGTTGGCATGCTTTCAAAAGAGAGAAACCGATTGACGGCTATGGAGAGTTTGTAGAACAGATCGTAAATTATGCTAAGAGGCATTCACTAGCTTTAACAGTACTTGGTTCTGATTTATATGGTAGAAGTGAAAGTGAGTGGGTAAGTGCAATGGATGAATAGAAGCAAATCCCTCACCAAGATATTCAAAAAATACTACAAATAAGTTATTATAGATTAAGTGAAAATGAAAAGAATGTTTTTCTTGACATTGCATGTTTTTTCAATGGACAATGTCTTGATGATGTCATTATAAAGATACTAGATAGTTTTGGTTTGTGCCCAAACTTTTCGATCCCAAGACTTAGGGAGAAGTGTCTTATTTCGGATTCCGATAGAATATTGCAAATGCATGAATTGGTACGAGATATGGGTAGAGAAGTTGTTCAACAAGAATCGCCCAAAAATCCAGGAGCATGTAGCAGATTATTCTTTCATGAAGATGTTCCCGATATACTGGAGGAAGATATAGAAGTCATATCAAAATCTCTTTCAATTAAATACTGTTTATTTGGCACACGCGACATATATGTGCGTGTATATATATAAATAAATGAATAATTTATTTTTTGATCTTGTTTGCACTCTTCCTATATAGGGAAGAGATAGAGTTGAAGCAATTGTTATAAATTTTTCTGAAGGTGATGATATCATCCACTTGAGTTCCAAGGCCTTCAAAAACATGAAAAGACTTAGATTATTTAGATGCCTCAATGCACACTTTTCTGGAGAGCTTAATTGTCAACCTAATTCAATAAGAGTGCTTGATTGGCCTAAATGTCCTTTACAATCTATGCCATCTAAATTTCGTGGAGACAAACTCTCTATTCTACTCATGCCCAGTAGTCGCATCCAGGAGATACACTTGGAATTTAAGATACAACTATTATTATTTTCAATATTTATTTCTTTAAATTTAGTTTGATGTTATCTTTCTTTTTAACAGAATCTCACGGTTATGAATTTCCATGGTTGTGATTTCTTAATGAAATTCTCAGATATTTCAAGGTGCCCAAATTTGAAGGAAATAAATCTTAATTGTTGTAAAAATCTAGTTGAAGTTCATGATTCTGTTGGATTCCTTGATAAGCTTGTTACATTGAGTCTTGGTGAATGTTTCAATCTAAAGAGCTTTCCAAGGAGACTCTAATTGAGATCTTTGGGATTCCTTGATCTTAGTGATTGCTCAAGCCTTCAAAACTTTCCTGAAATCGAACGTGAAATGAAACATTTACTCCAAGTCAACTTAATGGGCACCGCAATAGAAGAATTGCCTTCATCTATTGGATACCTCATTGGGCTTGTAAGTTTACACCTAAGTAGCAGCGTAAACCTTAAGCGTCTACGAAGTAGAATTCATCAGTTGAGATCTCTACAGTGGATTGATCTCGATGATTGTCCAAATATTATAACTATTGGGATGGAGGAGGAGGTGCATAATGGACAACCCACGCCCTATATAGTGTCTACAAGCTGGGAAAATGAAGCTTCATTGGGTGCAGAATTATTCCCATTGATACCTCCAATAAATTCAACCACTTCTCTTCGATTGTTTCTTAGAAACTCTGACCTATCAAAATCGAATTTCTTTGGGCAATTTAGTTGCTTTCCCAATCTGGAACGATTAGATCTATCAGATAGTGATATCGTAAGCATTCCAGCAAGCATCAAAACATTTGTTAGTTTGAGGTGTCTTAAATTGTATGATTGCAAACAACTTCAAGAAATTATGGAGTTTCCACCGAATCTAGAAGAGCTTAATGCTGATGGATGCATATCACTGGAAAGATTACCAAAAATGTCAAAAATATTTCATTTCCCACGGTTAAAATGGATTAACTTGACCAGATGCTATAAAGTGAATATGAAGAATTGTATGCCAAATCTTGCATAGAATTAAGTAAGTCCCTATATGTAGTTCTTTTTTCCGTATATATCCATTTAGCGTTTTGTGTGGCTAATCGATTAATTCTGTATATGAATATAGTTGATATATATTTTATGATGTATTCATCCAACAGGCTAACATGTTATTTCCGGGAAATAAGATTCCAGATTGGTTCATCCATTGCAAGGAGACTTCAAATGATCATTGGTGTGAATTTGATTTTAAAGTGTCCCCACCTTATAATTTGGAGGACATCATAGGAATTTCCTTTTGTGCTATTATTGAACTCGTTGGGACCGGGCTTTTGAGTGTTGACATCAGGATAAGAGTTGCCGATGAACTTGTTTATCATAATTTTGATGATTTAGCGAAATTTGATGAAACTGATTCAGATCATGTATGGTTGCGGTACTTAACTGCAGAAGATATTACATGCCTACGAGTGAGGGTAGATCAGGCAGATAATCTGCGAATTATATTTCAAAGCAATTCAAATTCAGGATCTTAAAACATTGCGGAGTTCATCTGTTATACAAACAGCATGAACAGAATGCCAAAGATCATGCAGGCGTGCCCCATCATGAAAATATTGATGTCCATTTGAATTCACCCATTGAAGATATTGGAAATTTAGCAAATCCAATGGATCATGGAAGTAAGCTTTCTAAGAGGCGTCATGTTGATTATGCTGATGATTGCAACGTCATTGAATCCGACTTGTACCCACAACAAAGGAAGCCTGCTTCAACCTTGGAAATCAAACTTTTTCTGGACGATGACATTGAAGTTGACTTCAAATTTGTTTGAGGTATTTGGAGGCTCCTCGAATTGCCAATACTATTATTTTGTGATGGTTCATCCATGCAAATTCTAGCATATTCGTGTGGTACCTTACATAATTTGGGAACACCTAACAAGGACGGGCCTATGGTGTGATGGAGATGGAATCTCCATGGCCGAAGTCTAAGGAAAATTGTGCACAGAAACATAGAAGGCAAAGAAATCAGTGTTGCAGGTGATTAGTAGCTGAGAGACCAGAGGAGAAAGGAAGAAATTTAGGCAGGGTCACATGAGACTTTGAGAGCTATAGCCTCCAGAGAGAGAAAAATGGTATTTTATGCTACTCATCATACCACACCACACTTTATATATTTCAAAATTAATTTTTAGTATTTATTATTATTATTATTTTATTTTATTTTATTATTGTTAAACTAATTGAGTTGTTATATTTACAGCTCTTCTACATATAGTTGCTATTTGCAATAGCGGGGGAGTCGCCTGCCACATCAACCTGCCAGTCTGAAAAAAAAAAAAAACATAAAAAAAAAAAAAAAAAAAAAAAAAAAAAAAAAAAGAAAAAAAGAAAAAAAGACAAAAGTAGAAGAAAAAAGGCATCTAAAAGAAAAAAAAAGTTACAGGCAAGTCTTTTATGCTCTCTCTCTCTTCGGAAAGAAGAAAAGAGCTGATTGAGCTCTTTGTCTTCGAAAGTCTCGTCTTCATCTTCGTGGGTCTCCTTTCTCTCTCTTTCTCTTTGGTCTTTTATGCTCTTTTTGGTCTTTAGTTCCATTTTCGTTCGGCGACTACAACATAACTAGCGGAAGAGACTCACTCATTCTTGAACTACTTCAACTCCTTTCTTTCCACCAATGATTAATTCCCAAACCCAACAACAACAACAATAAACTCCCACATCCATAGATTTGATTGGCTTAATCTTGAAATGGAGTGAAATTAGAGAGAACATAAAGCACTTCAGACCCAACTAAAGGAAAAATATAAACACCCACAGTACCCATATACAAATGACTACCATTACTATAAATCTGATTTGGGGATTGTAGAAGAGGAGAGAGAGAGAGAGAGAGAGAGAGAGAGAGAGAGAGAGAGAGTGAGTGAGTGAGTGAGTGAGGGAGAAAGAGGTGGAATCACTTCTGTGAGAGACGAACGTATTAAAATAATTGTAGATGGTAGTTTTACTGAAAATGCAATTGTATGTACCATTAGAGCTTACAGTCGTTCACCTTTGGAGCTAATATTACCTGACCTTATGTGGTAAGGATGGAATGTGATGTTGCTGGACTTAAAACTTTTTTGGTAAGCATTGCTGGACTTCTACTTGCTTGACAAGAAATCCTATTAGAAGTTTCGGTCTAAGGCTCAAGAAAAGGAGAGAATGTATATATATATATATATATGAAAGCAGCACGGTCCCCAAAAGGTAGCCAAGTGCCATATGCATCTCTGGGTACAAAGTGCAATTTCCAACTATGTGGCTATTAAGATTCTTTATGATCAAAATATTTTCTACAGCTCAGAGAATAGTAGATGTCTGTATGAAATGGTTACTTCGTAGTTATCACTAATATGAAATTGTCTCAATTCGCCGCAGTGGAATCGTCTTCGACTCAATGTGGGAGTCAATTTCTTTGTGCAGAAGAAATGCAAAGAGTGAGGGAGTTGAGGAGAGGGAAACTGAGGGGAAAGTGCAGCATGATTTTGATTTTTAAACGAAACAATGCGTTTTATTTTTTCCACATCAACATCTGTTTGTGAGCCGTTTATGTAATGCGACTGTATTCAACATTTTACTTATACTTATAATCCATATATCACATAGTTTTATTTTTTTTGTAATTCCAACGAAAATGCATGACTATTGCAAATGGTTATTTATCAAGGCATTAGCAATGACACATTTTCGCTGGGTTTGTATTCATGCTTTCATCATCCTAATTCCCCACGTAAATAATAATGTTCAATATATAGTGATGTCCGAACTTTTGCAAGTACATGACTATTTTGCAAATAATGTTATTGCGAATAAATTTATTTTACTTGCAATTATGTTTAATAACAACAACATTTTTTTCGATTAATTAACGTGTAATCTATTAGCCACGACATGGATTTGCAACAAATAATATAGTACACTATTAGTGGTAGATTTACTTTCCTTGCAATTAATTTAATTACCGACAAGTTTACTTTCCTTGTAATATTAATCTTTAGTAACAACTGTTATTTATTAGCAATGGTTCTGCTTCCTATGAAGTATGAACTTGGATTCCTACTGATCTGGAGAGCTTCAAACTACAACCACTTAGCCATATCATGGGTTTATCACCTTTTCTTAAAGTTTCTGACTTTATCAATCATACAACTCATTCTTGGAATCTATAGAAAATGCTCAATTCTTTTTTGAAGGAAAGCATTCGAGAAATATTAAAAATACTATTGCCTCGTTCAAATTTTAGAGAAGATTACAGTATATGAATCAAAACTCAAAGTGGGAATTTCGTGGTCAATATAGCTCATCATTTTGGCAGCAAATATCGGATATGCTCTTCAACGAAGCTTTTCCAATATTGCAATAGAAAAGATATGGAAACTCAAAATCCATGATCGTCATAAACTCCCTTTGTGGAAAACTCTCTGGAATGTAATTTCAACTAAAGGAAGATTAAAGAACTTCATACCATCTATGTCTTCCTTTAGTTGTCCTTTATGTAATGAGAAAGAAAAAACACTACTTTATCTTTTTCTCGAATGTCCTGTATCAAGAATGTTATTTATTACCCATGGTTCTGCTTCCTATGAAGTATGAACTGGGGTCTTCTAAGAGGCCGACTCGGGATGTCAAATCATTATACATTACTTGTTTGCCTGGCCTATAGATCTGAAATCGTCGCTACAAGAAAATTTCATATTTATGATTAGTTATTTTTTGAAAAAATTATTATTTTTTGTTAAAATCAGTTTATTTTTCTTATAAATAATCATTATTGCCGTAAATAATTCACCACATATACTTTCTTTCTTTTTTTTTTTTTTTTTTTTTAGTTATTGGTACATAACTCTTGCACCGAATTAAAGAGAAGCTTTAAATTGAGGCTGTTTTGAGAATTTTATATACACCTAAAACGCATCCCTAAACCCCAATTTCCATTTCCCACGTTTGAATCCCTCTGCCTACCGCATCTGAGAATATGGAAAATAAATTTACCTACCTCATCTGAGAATATGAAAAATAAATTTAATGTATCATATATAAAATTAGATTAATTTATAAATTTATTTCTGTAAATCTGTTAGCAGCACTACTTTTTAAGAAATTAATTAAAAAAACAGATAAACATATATAAAAGTATTTCCTACACAAATAAGACAAGACCAGACTAAAAGCCATCTTGGTGACAGTCCACCCTGACTAGAGATGATCTCCGACAAGCCCTACATGGCCTAGAATGCAGAAATTTTCTCGTTCGGCCTCGAGGCCGGGGAGACATGCGCGAGGAGCTCCTCATCGCATTCAAATCTAGCCATGTCCTCCCCGGCCTTCGGGTTAATCCAAGCCTCTATTCCATTCCCTGACGTGGTGTCAAAAAAGGTAACCAGGTTCTTGAACGTCAACCTTGCAGAGCCAACGCACCGGCTTCCTCCACCCAAAGTCAGCTTCATATATAGGAAACCTGCACAAGCTGGTGAAGCTGAATGATTCCACCTCTCCTTTCGTTATTCTTGCGGCTCGCTCTTTGATGAAGTTCAAGTGCCCCTCATTCTCTCGAAGTTCCTTCACGGAATCCACGTTCACTTTCCTTATAGACTCCCTGACTTGGTTAAAGATGCCATGACCCTCGCCAGGATGATCGTATCCATAGACGGTACAGAGATCGCCACCAGACTTATGTTCCCGAAGTAGTTCTCCCGAAGAGGTGGGTCCATCCCGGTGCGTAGGTTAACAGCATGGAGGACGGTGTAGAGCTTACGCTCTCGATCCGATTTCGATTGAGTTGTAGCCATGAAACGGGTCCATATGAAAGCTGACAAGGCCTCGACGCGGGTTGGGCGTCTTGGATATTCACTGTTTTCAGTGTATTTGGCTCTAACTGCCGCTACTGCGGGCGCATCAAACACAAACCTCTTCGTCACAATGTTGTCCTTCACGATCATCCCCGTCCTCGGTTCAAAGCCCGTCAGATCTTTTGGTGGGAAAAGCGTGGCGGAATCGAATCGAGGCCGGCTCCCCATTATTTCACAGTTCTCACCGCGAGTATTATTAATGGCAGCCCCAGCGTTGAGAAACGTGAAGAATGACAAGGCGTCCGCAACCTTGTGGGACATGCCAAGACCGATAGCAATCCCACCGCAGTTGGACGAGGTGACTTGAACGACTGAAGCTAAAGCCTTGACATCGTCCAGTGCTAGAGGTAGAAACTTGTTGAGCTCAGCTGGAACTGGGTCCTCCAGAAATTCAACAAGTTGGCAGTTGGCTTTGGCTTCAACATAGTGGACACCGTCGTCGTTGCAATCAATACAGGGATTGTCCTTAACCCGTCCTGCTAGTGGGTAGAATCGGGTTAAGGTCTCGGACAAGGATTTCTTAAGCTGCAGTACTTTGCGCAAGTTGGTCGGACTGTTATGGGCTTCTTAAATAAGGAAGAAGAGAACCAAAGGCATAAAAACTGGGGGTGCTATTTGATCGAGAAAGGAGAGCTGGTAATGGCGGAGGTGGGGTGGAGTTGGAGAAGAGGGCTTGATGCTCTCCTCGGAGATAACTTGGATAAGTAAAGCCTTCATTTTCTCGATCGAGTGTTGGTAGAAATTCTTCTGAAACTATTTTACACTTTATTTCATTATTATTTACAAATATTCTAAAATATTCTTAATATAAAAATCGAGATTAGTGGACGAACTTGGAGATAGAAATAACCAGGAAGGAAAGTGCATAGACGAGCAAGGTCTTAAGTTTGAGGTACAGGGGAAAGTGGATGGTAATGGCTATGAAAAAAGCCATAACTCCAAAGAAGATGCCAACCCTATCGAGAACTCTGTCTATAACCAGGAACTTGGAATTGATGAAGTGTCTAACAAAGAAGGAAGCAAAGCATAATGAGATTGTGAAAGAGAAGATCATCAAGTGGGAGGTGGGAGAGTGGTTGTAGTTGGGGTGAAGTTGTGGGGATGAGAGAGCCATGACCCCAATTGCAGAAGATAAGCAAAAGGGCAGTAAGATGGAAGCCCAATCCATATTATGGTTTCTTACTTCCAGACCAAGTACTGGCTGATCAGCAAATGTTGCACCGGCTTCTATGTCAACAGCTGGAGGAGGTTGTTGCGGGTGTTGGGGATGAATTAATCTCCGAAACGTTAGGAGCGGTTGCGTGTAAAACCAGTGGACAAAAAACTCTTGGAAGCCACGTATTATGGTCATTTTTCGGGACGGCTAATATGGAGGCTGGACTAATAATAGTACTCGAGAAAGGAGAGCTGGTAATGGCGGCAGAGGTGGGGTGGAGTTGGAGAAGAGGGCTTGATGCTCTCCTCGGAGAAAACTCGAATAAGTAAAGCCTTTATTTTCTCGATCGAGTGTTGGTAGCAATTCTAGTACTGAACAGTCAAAAGAGTTGAAACAAGGCTTATCGGCTAAAGCTGAAGGCAATGTCGAATTAAAGGAATTAATCGAGCGTGTATAGGGAAATTAGCCACCCGAGGCTGGAATTATATAGTGGTGTTGCACTGTTGCGGGAACAAAAGTCAAGAATGACTGCTACTATATCAATCACAGTACCTAAATGCTTGTGGACAGAATATTGTTGTAACAGATCATGTATCTTCCAGTTATAGTTTCAAATCTTGCATGCATATTAACCATGTCTAGAAGCTTGTTTTATATATCTTGTTTACCGATCTCTATAGCTAGCTAGCTAATTATAACGAGTCCTTTTTCCCCATCAAGTCCATATTAATTAAAAACGCATATCTATGTCTTATTAGATGCATTTTTTATTTCTTTGTTTTATTTCATACATATTATTTTATGTTTTTATTGGGGAAGGTTGAGCTTCTACCATATATATATATATATATAAATATATATTAATTCATGCGTCGGATGAAGTAGTACTAGTCCTAGCACTGGAGATTAATCTTGCATTCCTCCGGCCTTTTACTCCCTTTGAGTGTATGATATTTATAATTACTAGTTAATTAGTGTTCACTTTAATCGATCGAGGAGTATACTTATTAATTGATCTACATATAAAATTAATACCATTTATATTTAATCTTAATTTCGTGATGCCTATATAAAAGAACTGTGTATTATGTGGGTTAATAGATGATCGTGTACCCATGAGTACAACAATATTCATGCCAAATAAGTTACTGTAGTAACTAATTTATAATTAATTAATTAATTTGGAGGTTGGTGATAGGGCCGATCATGACACATGGCCGTCTAGTTCTAGAGATCCTTGAAATTAATTTGTTGGGTGAAATTAACGTTGGCACATATATAAATATATAAATATATATTATAGTAAGGCATAACGTGCTAATGCATGTATGCCCAGTTGCAAAAAATTGTTAAAAGTAGAAGTTTTTTGTAAAAATATGTAATAAGAAAAAACAGACTAAAAAATATAGTCATAAAATGTAATAGATGGTAATATTTGATAAATTTATATATATATAATAATAAAGTAAATTTTACATGACTATCTGTCAATTCACAATGAGCCAAAAAATGAAAGTTTAAATATATACAAATTCTCGAATTTAACTACAAATAGATAGAGTTTCATCTATATTTTAATATTTTGTCTCTGATCATAAAAAACATCACATATGTTATCTGCAAAATATCCATCACATATGTTTTATTTAGTTATATGATGGAAAAATTTAATAAGAAAATTTTAATAAAAGCTTAAATTAATAATAAAAATATTAATACTAAAATTTTATTACGAATTATAAAATAGTGAAACATAATTACAACAGAAAGTTAACGTGTCCTATCTACTTATATTCATACTGTACTCTACATATATCAAAAGTATAAAGAACATATTTAAATAAAAAAATAAAAAAATGTTTATTAGAATTTGAAAATTAAAATTAATGCTAATAATAATTTTGTTAGGTTTCTATATATATATATATATAAAAGATGGGGTGAATTCATTTGGTTATGGGATAAAACGTTTTTAAATTATGGATTATATTGAAAGATTATTGAAAAAAACATTATTTTAATTTTATCTTCTTTATGAGAAGATAATTTGTTAGTAATTATTAAACATTTATTCATAAATATGTAAAAGAAAAATTCCAACATTATATAAATTTTCAGAGAAGGAAAAAATTAAAAATTTTCTAATATATATTAATATATTCTAGATCATATTATTCAGTGCTACAAATAATGTTACATCACTACGTTACTTCAAAGGCAGTAAACTAAACCAGATCATCTTAATTTACTTTAAAAGTTTTCATAATCCTTTTTAATATTACTAAAACAGAAGCACAATAAGAAATAATAACAATGAAAAACATTAATTTATTTAACATTTTCACACTTGGCTAAATAAAATAGTAATAATGACATATTATATTTTTAAATTATTAAGAAGTTATAATTTATTTCCTTATGAAAATTTGTAATTATACTAACCAACCTATTATTATTATTCTTAATAGTTATAGTTGGATGTGTATGTTGTATATTTGTTATTTCCAAAATAAATATATAATGTGTTAATTTTAAAATTGAAAACTACAGTGGTAAGTATTAAATAATTTGATCATATATTTTATAAAGTCTCATCATTTACATTTAAAAAAAAATAAACAAACTATAATATATTAAAAACCGTTGATCTACCTCAAATAGTGTAATTAATTTCAGGTTAATTAATAAACTATTCAATTTATCCGAAAATGAAAGAAAATATTTAAGTTCATTTCTTAATAAATCATTAAACAAAAATCATTAATAAATGGAAAAATTACATTTATTCTAAAATGTAACAATTCAATTCAATATTTACATAATTCAAAATTAAAGGAAATAAAATGTTGCACAACATTAAAGTTTAATTTTCAAGATTTTGGTTTTTTATTAAAATTTTATGAAGAGTTGGTATGAATTTAGAAAAAAAAAAATACTATAGTCTAATTGTAAAGTTTAAACCGATTTGTAACATTTTTCATTTTTCATATCTAAAGCTTAAGAGCAGTACTACACCCTCCAAGATAGTTCCAATAAGGACAAAAAAATTATTTTATTTTTTTATTTTTTATTCAATTTTTTATACCCTTAAACATTAAAAAAAAATTCACAATATCATTAAAAATATTATAAAAAGACATCAACCACAAGTCGGCAAAAGCAAGAAACAAAGTCAGGAGCAAAATAGGAAAAAAATTATTGGACCAACTGTTCATGCCCAATTTCGCCAGTGGTTTGATTCGCTAGCGGCGGCTAACGGCAGCACGAAAAGGGCTGATATTGGAAGGGGAGGGACTCCGGACGGAGACGAAGAGAATGGGCCCGGTGGTGTTGGCCACGTCGATGTGAGGCGGTGCACTGGAGGGGACGAAGAAACGGACGGCCGCGGCTTGGATTCCATCGTGGCGGTTAACGGTAGCACGATATGGGCTGAGATTCGAAGGGGAGGGACGCCGGCCGGAGGGGAAGAGAATGGACGGGACTGTGTCGGCCATGGCAGCGTTAGGCGGCGCACTGCTGGAAACCAACAAACGGACAGGGGGGAGGGGGAGGAGGGGCTCGAGCGTGAGGGGCAAAACGGGAAAAACGTTAGGGGCAGAATCGAAATATAGGAATACAAGCAGGGGTAAAATAGGAAATAAAATTGTTAGATGAAATTACTGTTCATGGGCGATTCGCACTTTATATATAAGTAGATATATATATATCTTTTGACCAGTCCATGAATTAATGCAAGTACATAATATAGATATATATCTTTTGACTAGTCCAATTAATGTACGTACCTTGAGCTCATGCATGAATTGGACTTGTCAAAAGACACACACACACACACATATATATATATATATATATACTAGTAAGGGCATACGTGCATGTAAAAACATCTTAAAAATAGGGGTTTTTTTTTCTTAAAAACATGTAATAAGAAAAAATAGGCTAAAAAAATATAGTTATGAAATATAATAAATAGTAATATTCGATAAATTTATATATATGATAATAAAATAGATTTTACATGACTACCTGTCAATCCACAATGAACCAAAAAATGAGAATTTAAATCTATACAAATGCTCGAATTTAACTACAAATAAACAAAATTTCATCTATATTTTAATATTTTCTCCTTGATCATAAAAAATATCACATATATTATCTGCAAAATATCCATAACTATAACATAGAAATTTTCACAAACGCATTTATAACTACACATAAATACTTTGTACCTATATATTACAATGATTGAAAGTTTTAAAAATAAGTTTAAAAACGGTTATTCAAAATTTTCTTTTCTTTACAACACATATTATACACACGATCTGCATAATGTTTATAACTACAATACAACGACTTACAAAAACCAAGTCACAACTACGTACAGATATTTTTAAAGTATATATGTATAGATATTTCACAAAAACCATTTTTCAAAACACAGAGACAATCAAAATACTATTTCACAAAAATTATAATTTATTGTCTTTTTTTCCGCCCCCTTTTTTTTTTTGTCCATCAAAATGGCTCGGGCTTCACTCGCTTTTCTAAGGGCCGATCCTTATCCCGATTGTTGAGCCATTTGAATTCCTCAATAAACTGGAGTATCCGGTTATTGCTTCATCAACAATTTCAAGGCATTCTAAGATGGAGAGTTCGGACAAACTCATGACTATCTTAGGTACGATTCTCTTCGGAAGAGGTGTCGTGTTCTTCTGCTTGGTCATTTGGGTCATCGTTTAAGCTTGTAACAACTTCTATTATTCCCGGTGGAGAATGGTAGTGGAAACAATCACAGTGATCAAGAAATCTCAACAAGTAAACAGTCAATATACAACAGATTATCACAGGCATATACAAGTAAACAACAAATAATAGCTAGCAATTTATAAATAAATGAATGCGTGGACATGAACTTGACATGAAAATTTTGAGATGTATGTGACCGACTTTTATAATCGTCGAGCATCCCAACCTGAGTATCAAAGTAGCCGAATGTGTTTTGCTCTTGGTCTTTATCGTCCCTATTCACACCAGAGTTCATCAGGTTGGCTGAATGAATAGCTATGTAGGCATATCATATACCTCAAAATACATTTTACATCTAAAATTAGCAAAGAGATTATTATTTGTTAGTATTCACATTTAGTACATGCTAATTTTAACCAAAAATGTATGTGGCTACATAGCTATTCAGTTAGCCAACCTGCTGAACTCTAACCAGCTTGAAGAACATCAAATGAATAACGGAAGCATCAAATCTGTAAGGTAAAAAAAAAAAAAACAATACAAAACATTAGATCTATATTAATAAAATACATTTTCTTTATGAATATTTATAATTATAGTAATAAAGTTATTATTATTATTTTTTATTTTATAGGGAGATTTATATAAGATTTAATAAGAATGATATTTTTAAAATTTACATATAATTTTTATCAAAAGTGAGAATAGAGGAAATTGACAATAACCAGCGTGAAGAACAGTAAATGAACAACGGAAACAACAAATCTATTAGTTAAAAAAAATAGAAAACATTAGATCTATATCAATAATTATATTCAATTGCATATGGCGTATATTTATTACTTCCAAAATAAATATATAAACAGTTTAAACAAACTGCAATATATTACAAATTTTAAACTTTCTCAAATGTTGTTATTAATTTTGGATCAGTTAATAAAGTAGGACTTAAAGGGAAAAAAAAACAGAAAACAAATATAGTATATTTTTTGAAGACTTTTTTTTGTTATTATAATTTTATGGCTAATTGATATATTAATTTAGGGTAAAAATTATTTTTCACATCTAAAATCCTAAAAGGAAAAAAAAAAAGACCTAAATTTTCACGTTAGAAACCTAATCCCTAATACCTTAGCCTCATTATGCAAATAAAAAAAAGAAAAAAAAAAAAAAAAAAGCTGCAACTCCAATACGAGGGCTCATTTTTTTCTTTCAAAAATTTCTCTCTCCCCAGTCTTCTTCCCCGTGCTTTCTCTTATTGCTCTACCTCTCTTACCAGTGTTTGCCATCTCAACATGCCGAAATCCTCTCATCCTCTTTCCAAAATTCAAGTCTTTCCACACGGCTATAGAGGTTATTTCTATCATCTCTCTCTCTCTCACAGTTTCACAGAAGCTCGTTCTTTTTTGGTTTTTTTTATTTACGTTTTCATTGTTCTGTGGGGTTATTTTTAGATGATTTTATTTCTTTAATTTTTCTGTTTTCTACATACAGATCGGAGTCACTCGATCTACAGATCACAATGGGGTTATTTTTTTTTTGTTTCCCTATAGATCTACAGATCTTCAGATCCGATTCGATCTTCATTTTTTTCTTCCTACAGATTTGACTCGATGGGTCTTCCTTATGGCGAGTGCACGACGTGCGGTGGTGGTCGGGCAATGAACGGCAGCGGGCTACTGTGGCTGGGACGAGTCGAGAGAAACGCAAGGGAAGAGGGGCTGTCGACTGGGAGAAATGGCAGAACAGAAATATGGGAATAGAAGCATGGGTAAAATAGGGAAAAAAATTGTTAGACGAAATACTGTAGACGATGTTTCGCGTTTTATATATAAGTAGATATATGCTAACTTTAATTTCACTAAACAAATTTCAAGGATTGAGAAACTGTATCGTAATTTTTTATGGAGTGGGATAGAGGATGAATTTAAATTCCACCTGGTCAAATGGATAAGGTGTGTAGACCAATCTCGTCAGGTGGTTTGGGTATAAAGAATTTGAGAACATTCAATCGAGCCTTGCTGGGGAAGTGGCTATGGAGGTATAACATGGAGACAAAAGCCATACGGAAACTAGTGATTGATTGTAAATATGGAAACTTGTTGGGGGGCTGGTGCACCAAAGAGGTATATTCGGCAAGTGGTGTGGGGATTTGGAAACACATTAGGCGCGGGTGGGTGGACTTTATTTCCCGTTCTAAATTGGTGTTGGGGAGGGGGTCCCGAATTAAGTTTTGGGAGGACATTTGGTGTGGGAATAAGGCTCTAAAAGATGTTTTTCTAGCTGTTTTCTGAGTGGCTCACAATCAGGAAGCACCTATTGAGGACCTCATACTTATATCAGGAGACCAAGTGTAGTGGAACGTCACATTTAGTAGAGCGGGTGCAAGATTGGAAAGCAGACATCTTTGAGGCCTTTTTCAACCTCTTATATTCTGTGAAGCCAAATAGACAACAAGCTAACAGTTTGTGGTGGAACCTAGCGAGTAAGAGCATCTTTTCAGTTCGATCCTTCTATAAGGCCCTTTCCTAAGCCTCAACTATTCAGTTCCTATGGAGGAGAATTTGGAGAAATAAAGTGCCTCCGAAAGTGGTCTTCTTTACATGGACAGCAGTGTGGGGGAAGATTCTGACTACCGACAACCTAAGGAAGTGACAGATAGTTATACTAGACTGGTGTTGCATGTGCAAGAGATCCGGTGAGATAGTGGAACACCTCTTGTTACATTGCGAAACTAGAGCCTTGTGGGTGGAAGTCTTCAGTCGAGTGGAGTTATCCTTTGTCATGCCGGCAACTGTGGTTGATCTATTGACCAGTTGGATACTTCCAAGAGGAGTTCAACAAATTAAGGAGGTGTGGAAAATGATCTCCGCTCTGTATCATGTGGTGTATATGGCAAGAGCGCAATGATTGAACTTTCGAAAACAAGGAGCAGTAGCCAGAAGAACTTAGAACTCTATTTTTTCGTACTTTATTGCTATGGGTCATTGCTTTAGATTTTAATGGCATGAATGTTCATGACTTTCTAGCTTCTCTTTCGTCGACTTAGATAGGTCTTATCTCTTGTATACCATCTTGTGTACTTAGGTTTTGCTTATTGCTATTAATAATATTATGGATTACTTATAAAAAAAAAAACGTGCAGATTCTTTGTTGCAACTCATTACTGTCACATTGCAGCTCATTATTGTATTTCCATTGCACTTCTCAAAATTTAGGCGGGGTCACATGAGAGTTTTAGAGTTGTAGCCTCGAGAGAGGAAAAAAAGAAGGTATTTTCGATAAGAGATGCTATTCATTATGCAACACCACATACTTTAATCTATTAATCACGACATGGATTTGCAACAAATAATATAGTACACTATTAAACGTGTCAAATCATTATACATTACCTGTTTGATTGTACAACCATAAAGTTTGAAGCCCACTGCCTGGCCTATATATGTGAAATCGTTGCTACAAGAAAATTTCATATTTATGTTTAATTATTTTTTGAAAAAATTATTATTTTTTATTAAAATAAATTTATTTTCTTTATAAATAATCATTATCGTCCTAATAATCAACCACACATACTAGTTTTTTTCGTAGTAATTGGTACATAACTCTTGCACCGAATTAAAGAGATTTGAGAATTTTATATACACCTAAAACGCATCCCTAAACCCCAATTTCCATTTCCCACGTTTGAATCCCTCTGCCTACCACTCTCTCACACGACATCTGAGAATATGGAAAATAAATTTTATGTATCATATATAAAATTAGATTAATTTATAAATTTATTTTTGTAAATCTGGCAGCAGCACTACTTTTTAAGAAATTAATTAAAAAAAAAAAAAACAGATAAACATATATAAAAGTATTTCACAAATAAGACAAGAACCAGACTAAAAGCCATCTTGGCGACGGTCCACCCTGCCTAGAGATGATCTCCGACAAGCCCTACATGGCCTAGAATACAGAAATTTTCTCGTTCGTCCTCGAGGCCGGGCAGACATGCGCGAGGAGCTCCGCATCGCATTCAAATCTAGCCATGTCCTGCCCCTTCAGGTTAATCCAAGCCTCTATTCCATTCCCTGACTTGTGTCAGGAAAGGTGACCAGATTCTTGAACGTCAACCTTGCAGAGCCAACCCACACGGGTTTATCTACAAGCGTGTTCTTTTTCCATACCTTGCGATTGACATCCCTCCCATTTTGTTTTTAGACTGGTCAAAAGATATATATATATATATATATATTTATGGCAACTTTAATTTCACCCAACAAATTAATTTCAATTTCAAGGAACTCTAGAACTAGACGGCCATGTCATGATCAGCCGGATCACCAACCTCGAAATTAATTAATTAATTATAAATTAGTTACTACATTAATTTATTTGGCATAAATTAGATACTAAATTAATTACTTGAAAATATCAGAAATTCTTACTCTTTATAATGTTTCAACGAGACTCTAATTATATCGTTGATTAGTCTTTTTGAAATATAGGTCAAGTTGTTTGGACCTTCCATTGGAGCATTATAAATTATATCAAAAACTATCTCAACCAAAAATATGGGACTTGAGCTGTGCTACCTACTATGATCACATGAAGTTCTTTCTCTTTATAATCTTTTAATGTGTCTTCAATTATATCATTGATTGGTTCTTTTGGAGTATAGGCATTAGGCAATGTAATTTAGGTCTCATTAACATAATAGATTAAAACTTCAAATATTCAATATGTAACTAGATATGTGGGCCATTGGATGCATATTCAAACCATACAAAAACATAGAAACCACTTTCAAAGTCACAAGCTCAGCAAATATGCATCCAATGGCCCACATATCTAGTTACAATATTAAGGATTTCTATAATCATAAGGCAGCATCAATATGGCAAAAAGCTTAAAATATAATTCTTTCTAAGCAGTTTTCATCGTTCACTTCATTTATGGTGTATTAGTTCTATACTTCCTTCCAAGTCAAACTCTGACTAGTTTTTATTGTAATTGCCAGGTTCTATGTTTTTGTATGGTTTGAATGCCACGTTCCAGTTAATATCATATGGTGTGAATGGCATTAAAACTCTGTCCAGCAATATTTGGAAGTGGGGTACCAAAAAGAAAATACTGATATGATATTAAATGGACAGAGTTCTCATTTGGAAGTGGGGTACCAAAAAGAAAGTACTGATATGATATTAACTGGAACGTGGGATTCTGTCAAAGTCAAGGCCACATCAAATCCGGATGCATATTTGCTGAGCTTGTGACTTTGAAAGTGGTTTCTATGTTTTGAATAAGCAGTTTTCATCGTTCACTTCATTTATGGTGCATGTATTAGTTCTATACTTCCTTCCAAGTCAAACTCTGTCTAGTTTTTATTGTAGTTGCCAGGTTCTATGTTTTTGTATGGTTTGAAAGTGGTTTCTATGTTTTTGTATGGTTTGAATATGCATCCAATGGCCCACATATCTAGTTACATATTGAAAATTATGCCACAAGAGAATCATTTTGGCACTTCGAGAATAACTAAATAAATACTCTTTCTTTGTTTTTTTGGCAAAGTAAATTGCGATACCCATATAATTAAGATGATAAAGTAGGTGGTGTGCTCGATTCCAAATTGCTTGAAAATGTTAAGAAGTTTTTATTCTTTATAATGTTTCAACGAGGTTCTAATTATACCATTAATTAGTCTTTTTAAAATATAAATTATATGGTTTAAACCTTCTATTATAGCGTTACAAATTATATCAAAGACTATTCCAATCTAAAATATAAGACTTGCCATGCTGTCTATAATGATCACTTGAAATTCTCTCTCTTTATAATCTCTCTCTTTATATTATCTGTTGCTTGTTGTAGCCAACATGTCATTAGTTTCCGCCGACAAATTAATTTATATAATATAAAGGAAGATACGTTTATCTACAAGCGTGTTCTTTTTCCATACCTTGCGATTGCCATCCCTCCCATTTTGTTTATATAAATATATATATATATATATATATATCTTTTGACCAGTC
>QEOT01124185.1:16791-109362 GCA_003123785.1 Pterocarya stenoptera | reverse complement strand
ATATATATATATATATATATTTATGGCAACTTTAATTTCACCCAACAAATTAATTTCAAGGAACTCTAGAACTAGACGGCCTTGTCATGATCAGCCGGATCACCAACCTCGAAATTAATTAATTAATTATGAATTAGTTACTACATTAATTTATTTGGCATAATTGTTGTACTCGTGAGTACACGATCATATATTAACCCACAAAATACACAGTTCTTTTATATTGGCATCATGAAATTAAGATTATCTATAAATGTTATTAATTTTATAGCTAGACCCAATTAACAAGTATACTCCTCGATCGATCTCATGCACGTACATATGTACGTAATTGCTACGTTAATTAATCTAATTTAATTATTGATCATTAATTACGTGAACACAAAGTTTACTGGTAATTAAAAATATCAGGCACTAAAAGGGAGAAAAAGGCCGGAGGCATGCAAGATTAATCTCCAGTGCCACGACTAGTACTGCTGCGCGCTTCCGACGCATGAATTTCCGTGTGATAGATATAGTAGCAGTCATTCTTGACTTTTGTTTTGGCACCATCACTATATAATTCCAGCCTCGGGTGGCTAATTTCCCTACAAACTCGATTATTTTTAAAAGACCTTCCTGTATTATTTTTAAAGGTAATTTCATTTTGTTCAATTCAGATTACACAAACTCTCGAGTTCTCCCAATCTCCTCATCTGTTTTCCCAGTTTTCCCCCTCTATTCATCGAGTTCTCAACAATATTAGCCGTCCCCTAAAATGGCAATAATACATGGCTTCCAAGAGTTTTTTCTCCACTGGTTTTACACGCAACCACTCCTAACGTTTCGGAGATTAACTCACCGCCAACAGCAGCAACGACCTCCTCCAGCTGTTGACATAGAAGCCGGTGCAACAGTTGCTGATCAGCCAGTACTTGGTCTGGAAGTAAGAAACCATAATATGGATTGGGCTTCCATCTTAGTGTCCTTTTGCTTATCTTCTGCAATTGGGATGGCTCTCTCATCCCCCCAACTTCACCCCAACTACAACCACTCTCCCACCTCCCACTTGATGATCTTGATCTCTTTCACAATCTCATTATGCTTTGCTTCCTTCTTTGTTAGACACTTCATCAATTCCAAGTTCCCGGTTATAGACAGAGTTCTTTATGGAGTTGGCATCTTCTTTGCAGTTATGGCTTTTTTCATAGCCATTACCATCCACTTTCCCCTGTACCTCAAACTTACGACCTTGCTCGTCTATGCACTTTCCTTCCTGGTTATTTCTATCTCCAAGTTCGTCCACTAATCTCGATTTTTATATTAAGAATATTTTAGAATATTTGTAAATAATAATGTAATAAAATGTAAAATAGTTTCAGAAGATTTTCTACCAACCCTCGATCAAGAAAATGAAGGCTTTACTTATCCAAATTATCTCCGAGGAGAGCATCAAGCCCTCTTCTCCAACTCCACCCCACCTCCGCCAGTACCTGCTCTCCTTTCTCGATCAAATAGCACCCCCAGTTTTTATGCCTTTGGTTCTCTTCTTCCTTATTTTAGAAGCCCATAACAGTCTGACCAACTTACGCAAACTGCAGCTTAAGAAATCCTTGTCCGAGATCTTAGCCCGATTCTACCCACTAGCAGGACGGGTCAAGGACAATCCCTGTATTGATTGCAACGACGAGGGTGTCCACTATGTTGAAGCCAAAGCCAACTGTCAACTTGTTGAATGCCTGGAGGACCCAGTTCCAGCTGAGCTCAACAAGTTTCTACCTCAAGCACTGGACGATGTCAAGGCTTTAGCTGCAGTCGTTCAAGTCAACTGGTTCAACTGCGGTGGGATTGCTATGCGTCTTGGCATGTCCCATTGCGGACGCCTTGTCATTCTTCACGTTTCTCAACAGTCGGGAACATAAGTCGGGTGGCGATCTCTGTACCGTCTATGGATTCCGATCATCCTGGCGAGGGTCATGGCATCATTAACCATGTTAGGGAGTCTATAAGGAAGTGAACGTGGATTCCGTGAAGGAACTTCGAGAGAATGAGGGGCACTTGAACTTCATCAAAGAGCAAGCCGCAAGAATAACGAAGGGAGAGGTGGAATCGTTCAGTTTCACCAGCTTGTGCAGGTTTCCTATATATGAAGCTGACTTGGGTTGGGGAAGCCGGTGTGGGTTGGATCTGCAAGGTTGACGTTCAAGAATCTGGTCACCTATTTTGACACCAAGTCAGGGAATGGAATAGAGGCTTGGATTAACCCGAAGGCCGGGGATCAGGACATGGCTAAATTTGAATGCGATGAGGAGCTCCTCGCGCATGTCTCCCCGTCCTCGAGGCCGAACGAGAAAATTTCTGCATGCTAGGCCATGCAGGGCTTTTCGGAGATCATCTCTAGTACTCAGGGTGGACTGTCGCCAAGATGGCTTTTAGTCTGGTTCTTGTCTTATTTGGAAGAAATACTTTTATATATGTTTATCTGTTTTTTTTTTATTAATTTCTTAAAAAGTAGTGCTGCTGCCCGATTTACAAAAATAAATTTATAAATTAATCTAATTTTATATATGATACATAAAATTTATTTTCCATATTCTCAGATGTAGTGTGAGAGAGTGTTAGGCAGAGGGATTCAAACGGGGGAAATGGAAATTGGGGTTTAGGGATGCGTTTTAAAGAGGGTTGAGGCTGTTTTGAGAATTTTATACACCTAAAACGCATCCCTAAGAGAGCTGCTACAGGAAAGCCAGCACGAAATGCACGAATGTGCCAAGATGGATAGGTACAGGAGGGAAGCAAATAAAAAAATAAAATAAACCAATTAAAAAGTCAAACTGTTGCGGAAGTTTAAAGTTTCTACACTTTTTACTTTTCTTCCTCCTGTATCGTTCGTTGGTCTACCGCACATAAAACTTCTCTCACTAACGTGGATTCGTCCATCCCCAGAGCATTTCTCCTCATTTGAGTAAAATACGCGTGTAAGTGATCTATAAATATCTACTATATATATAAATGTGAATTCCGGATGAGCAGTATTTTCGTCTAATATTTTTATTTCCGATTTTGCCCGCCTTTCTATTCTTAAATTACCGCTTTTCATTCTCACTTTGCTTCACCGCCTAAATACTATTGTCTTTTTATATTTTCGATCTTATCCCTTCCTCTTATACACTGAATCCGATTCGACTGAACTCAAATATGAAACTCAATATTTTGCTTCTGTTTGTGCTCTCTATTCTCGCTTTCTTAAAAAAAAAAAAAAAAAAAAAAATCTCCCGTGTGTTTCCAATTGCTCATCCTCCTGAATCTCGGCAGTGCTAGGTATGGCTTCTTATTCTTTGTTCTCTCAGTGCTGCATGAGTGAATTTCTTCCACTATAATCCCATCATACGCATATACATGACAACAAAAAAAACCCAAACACAATAAAAACTATATTTGCATATCATGTAAGAATACTACTTACACAGAAAATAGCCCCAAGAAAATCAAACAAATCCATACGGAAATACATCATACCAAAAAACAACTCAATCACAGTGAATAAAATCTTCCGATTTTATAACTGCAGTAGGGAAATCTTCCGATTTGCTCGCAGTTTAGGNAAAAAAAAAAAAAAAAAACACAAACCGAACATCAATAGGTAAGCTTAGCTGGAGAAAATTGAAACTCATTCAAAACCATAATAGAAAGTGAGTCAAAAGGGTCTTCGCTTCAAGGATTTCCCTTTGGAAAGCTGTGAACAAAACCTTGGATTCAAACTTGAAAACAAACTGAAAATGGGTAAAGAGAAGTGAGCATCATTCGGCTAGGAAGGAAGAAAACCATTTCCTCTCTTGCTTGTGGGTCGCACGGCTTGGAGAAGGGGAGATGAATCTTTGATCTCTTGAGGATGAAAAAAGAGAGGAGAAATGAAGGAGATGAAGGTGGAGGCTTGGAGGAGAAAGAAAACTTTTTCTTTTGAGGAGACTGACGGGTTCAAAAAGTGAGTAATGGACCTTTGGTCAATCTTGTTTCATAAGTTAAGGAGGATGAACGGTTGGGATCTACCCATATTTTTGTTACCTTCCAATCCAATAGTAGATAAAATTTGGGTCATTTCTTGTATAGAAGACTTGGCCTAGTTTGGGTACCAAGAATACCTCAGCTACTCTCAAACACTCTCACCACTATTGTTTACTTTATTATTACTTTTTACCTACTTTTTCTACTATTCATTACTTTTCACTTACTTTTTACTACTATTCAATATTCTATTATTACTTTTTCATTACTATTCACAAACATTCTCAAACACTTTCACTATCCAAACCAAGCGGCTTGGTTTGGGTAGTGAAAGTATCTGAGAATGTTTGTGAATAGTAGTGAAAAAGTAATAATAGAATATTGAATAGTAGTAAAAAGTAGGTGAAAAGTAATGAATAGTAGAAAAAGTAGGTGAAAAGTAATAATAAAGTAAAGAATAGTAGTGCGAGTGTTTGAGAGTACCTCAGGTACTCTCGGTACCCAAACTAGCCCTAAAAAATATTGTAAAGTCTTAAAATTATGTTCTTGATTGATTTTAATAAATCTCATTTTAAAATAAAGCATACTATTATTTTTTTGTTTGAAATGAGATTTATTAAAAATTTTTACTTAGTATATGAATTATACATGTAACCTAATAACACATGAAAATATAGTTTATTGATAATTCTTCATGAAAATATAGTTTATTGATAATTCAAATTGATTCATATATCTATTACAAAGTAAATAATATGTTCCAATTTATTGTATTTATTATTATCCCTAATATGTTAATATAGTTAAACTGAATAAATATAATTATATTTTTATTATATTCTATTTTTTATATATTTTTTAAAAAACATATATGTTGATTATATCTTTATTTCAGTTGTGCCCATCGTGGTTGTTCGAATCTTGCATTTTCGCTTGCTTTTTATTGGTTCTCTACTTTTCAGTATGTCCCGATCCATTTTAATATAAAAAAGTCTGGTGTTTATATTTGTAATAATTATTTTGCTTATTTACATGATTGTTGACAATATCTTCTGGCATATTTATCCTAGATTGTAGCTGCAACTTTTATTATAAAAGTTTTCCTATTGTTTCTCCTGAATTAAATACTTTTGATTGTGTATTCAATTTTTGGGTTGCATGTAGTAGTTTGATGTAAAAAAAATTAATGCCATGAATTGTTTCTGGATGATTTGATTGTATGCTGTTGTTGCCTCCTTCATCTTCTATTCTGTATTTGCCTTAGGACAAATTAAGAAGAAAAATGAGTGAACCAACACACCTGCCTTTTTTATTTTTATAATTTGTTTATTTATGTGTTTTGAAAAGAAAACCTCTACATCTTTAAAATAAAATGACTTTTTTATTTATTTATTTTATATTATCAACAGTCTAATATTGATGATCGTCAAGATTGATTGATAATAAATTCTGTGAGAAAAAATTAATAATAAGATATATATATATATGGTAACCTGGAAGTTATATTTTTTTAAAAATAATTAGTTGAAATATAATAATACCTTGTGTTTAATAAATTATAAGTGCAGAGTATAAAACCGATCAATCAAGCATTTTCGCGTTAACTTTTTCAAGAAAAATGATATATAAATTTATGGTTTTAGTCCAAACTAGCCACTGAAGTATGAGGGAGTAGTACATGCATGCATGTTTACTGTTGTAAGTGCAGTCTTATATGATCACAGGCTGCTTTAATTAGTGACTTTAGTAATCAATAACCAAAGGTCGATGTAGACTTAGGTTAGGTTTGGATGTTGAGATGTGAATTTTTAGTTTGAAATGAAAGTTAAAAATTAAATTAAATATTATTTTTTAATATTATTATTGTTTTGAGATTTAAAAAAGTTGAATTGAGACTTGAAAAAGTTGAATTGTTTATTATATTTTATGTAAAAATTTAAAAAACTTGTAATGATGAGATGAAATGAGAATTTTGCATTTTGAAAATCTTCCAAACCTAATAATAAAACACATTCTTTGCGTACACGGGTCCAGTACTTAGTACCATTGTTTTTTTTATAAGTTTACTTAGTACCATATTTTCCAAACTTTGGTCGCAAAATTCCAAAAACTTGATAAACAGTAGCTTATTAGTACAAAAACTATAACGAAAAAAAAAAAGTAGCGTTTCCAATGTATTTCATTTTTGTGGTTCTTTTACAATCTTTTATTTGGTTTTATTTTCTTTTTCTTATATGTTTTATTAAAAATAATATTGATAATAAATTTCATTTAATGTATTTTTTTTTCCTTCCAAAATTTTTTCCTATAAATACTGAATTATTTATTTCATCTGTTATTATTGTTAGAATATTTTTTCTGATGTTTTTTTTTTTTTTTTTACAGATTTTCTACTTTTGCTCTTACTCTACTGTTTATCAATCCAATTGTTATCAATTTCCTCCATTTGCACTATTCTTTTGTTTGTCATCTACTTTCTGGTATATTCTCTTTTATCTCATCTGAAAAAATGTTATTCATTTAGTTCACTTAATATGATCTATATGAAATTATTTCGAATTAATTATTTTCTTCTTTTGCTTTTACTACAAATGCTTATAATATTTGTTATGCATATATGTAGCCATATGTACATATCTACTCACATCTTTGAAATAAATGTTTCTTTTTCTAGCTTTAAAGATAAATAATTATTATATCATCTATGTTTATATTCTCTTATGTATCCATGTATATTTGTATAGAAATTATTTTCGACACCTCATATCAATTAATAAATATCATTTTATATATTGGTAACAAATTTGATATTAATAACAATGTTAATGTTGTTATTAGTAAGATTACTTATAATTAAAAAAATTAATAATTTTTTTATTATGATTATAAATTTTCGTGCAAGAATTCATACCAATTTAATATTAATAATAGTGTTAACGTTGTTATTGGTAACATTGCTTATAATTAAAAAAAAAAAACAAATTTCTTTATTACTGCGATTATAAACTTCCATAAAATAAGAAGATATTTTTCCCAATAACTTAGGTAGCCTATTTTCAAAGTGTGCTTTATTAAAAAATTAGATAAACTCACATATATATATATATTAAATCACTTTATTCGTTTGATATAGTTTTATATAATATAATTTCTTGAAAAACAAGTTTGATAATTAAAAAAACTATTATTCATATTGATTAATATAAGAAAACAATATATGAAGACATAAAGAAGAAAACAACAAAAATTTCAGACCTAAAAAAAATTTAGATTGTTTTCTGCAGTATTATATTGTATTTAACTTTGGATTTTATAAATATTCATTTCATTTATTGTAGTTATCATTATTCTTAATGTGCAATCATAGTGTCATTCAATAAATGTAATTTTAACTTTATTATATTATTTTGTTTTTATATTCTCTTTCAGATAGATTTGTTGATTTTACTTTTTTCGACTCTATGTAACCTCGCTTGCTGTTGATTTTCTGCATTTCCACTGTTCTTTTATTTGTCCTCTACTTTCTGGTATGTTCTTATCTTTCTCATATGAAAGATGCTTGTGTTATTTACTTTGTAATAACTACTCTACTTATTCATATGTTATATTTGACAAACATATGAATTTCTTATTACTAATTATAATTAATGAATATCTGTTATATGCAAATTAAACTTTTACATGGAGATTGTGCTTAAACTGAGTGTTTATATGTTTTGCTTTAAATATAAATATTTCTCATCTTTTTTTTTATTGTATATAGATGTATATTTATATGTTTTATTTTGTACATAGTTGTGACTTGGTTCTTGTAAGTCGTCGTATTATAGTTACAAATATTATGCAGAGTGTATATATAATGTGTTGTAAGCAGGAAAAAAATTCTAAATATATAGATAGAGTTCTATTCATTTATAGTTAAAAATTTAAAACATAATAAATATATTTAAATCTAAGATTATCCTCTTTACATTTTATCCTCCCTTGTATATGCATTTAGTGATTTTTAACTAAATTGATAACAGCTATTTTATCTTCATTTGTATGTGTATATTTTAGTTCTCTATAACTTAAAAAAAATTTGAAAAAAAAATGTAGAGCAGCAACAGCTAGGGTCAAGATTTGCAGTGTTTTTTTTTTTCTTAAATAAATTATTTTTATATACATCCTCGAATTTTTTTTAAAGAGATGCACTATTGAATAAATGTCATGCGCATCGGAAGATTAAAAAATGTTTATGATGATTAACAAAATAAATGAAAAAAAAAAGAACAGAGAAATAATAGGACTGCTGATAACATACCTTTGCACAGGGTGTGTTCCAATCTAAGACGTGAATAGTTAAAAAAATATATTTTTCTAAGGAGTTAAAGCCGAAGACGTGAGTAAGGGACTGCTGGTAATGGACTGCTGACATGGTTTTCGTGCTTTTCGTGCATCTGTCTGTCGTTTCGTGCTTTTTAAACTTTTTCTTAATTTAATAAGTTTTTCAAAATATAAATAATCATAAATATGAAATTTTCTTGTAGCAACGATTTCACATCTAAAGCCAGGCAGTGGGGTTCAAACTTTATGGTTGTACAATCAAACAAGTCATGTATAATGATTTGACATCTTCAGTCGATGATTTGACATCCCAAATCGGCCTCTTAGAAGACCCAGCGGCCAGTTCATACTTCATAGGAAGCAGAGCCATTGATAATAAATAACAGTTATTAAAGATTAATATTACATGGAAAGTAAACTTGTCGGTAATTAAATTAATTGCAAGGAAAGTAAATCTACCACTAATAGTGTATTATATTATTTGTTGCAAATCCATGTCGTGGCTAATAGTGTACTATATTATTAAACATAATTGCAAGTAAAATAAATTTATTCGTAATAAAATTATTTGCAAACAAATTGGTAATATCAAGTACTTGCAGAAGTTCGGACATCACTATATATTGAACATTATTATTTACGTGGGGAATTAGGATGATGAAAGCATGAATATAAACCCAGCGAAAATGTATCAAGGTGTAATGCCTTTGATAAATAACCATAGGCCCGTCCTTGTTAGGTGTTCCCAAATTGATATTTGCAACTAGAGGAGACACAATAAAAGTTTTCTTTCATTGCAAATGCTGCTGAATTTAAATACAATGGACCCAATAATATTGACTAATAACTAACTCGTAGCCCATTACTGATCTTGAACCACAACTGACCCAATTTGACTACCCACGTGCTAACAGATGAGCCCAACATGACTCTTAACAGAACAACCAAACTAATTGACTAAGTATCAGTATAACCGAACCCAGCCCATGACCTTGTGCAGAAATACAACTGTTCCCCCAACAATGCAAATAATGACTCTTAATATATATAAAACTTCATAAACCCTAATTTTCCTTCAGACCAAACCCTACGATCTCACGGCACCTAACAATACCCCTTCCTTCAGAAAATCTTGCCCACAAGATTGATGTAATTCTATAAATAATTTGCAATTGATGTAATTCTTTAAATAATTTGCAAACAGTTCGAAATTTATATATTGTCTTGTTCCGTTGCATCACTTGGATGTAATGATTCTACTTGAGTTATAGCAGCACAAAACTTATTTATAGATTTTTAGATCATGGACCATCGATTGGTCAGTGACCCAATAGAACGTTCTGGATTGTTAGGTTTTTTAATAGAAAAATGCTACTCTTACCGCTGAGTTTTACCGCTGGTTTTTACCGCTCTGACTTTTTTAAATTTTTTATTATTTTTTTTACTTAATGATTAAGTAAGTATTTTTTAATAATATTATGAATTTTTTTATTTTTTAAAAAATATTTAAATGTATTAAAAAAATAGATATAAAAAAATACAATAAAAAAAAAACACATGATTTTACACTAGCGGTAAAGGGAGCGGTGGCTCCCAGTGGTGGGAGTAGCACCGCTCTTTTTAATACTCACTGTAATAATCTAGAACTTATCACACATTTGTGTGAATTTTTGGTCAGTTTTCCAAATAGCATCAATGCTAATGCTGAGCCAACCCAACAGGAGGAGGTTGTCCTCCATTATAGTGAAAGACAAACATCACGCAGATTTCTTACTAGGTGGCCTTTTTTCACCTTCAAATCGTGTTTGTTGGAGTATGACATTATCATGATTGCTACCCATTAGGGTGTTGGAGATACATTGTTCACCACTTTCTAATAGGGTGGTGAATAAGGGATCTTTATCAAATGTGGCATCTATCTTTAAAGAGAGTATTATCGTACAAAATCAGATATAGATTATATGTAGATAATAAGTAAAGAGGCAAAAATTAATTCAGTGAACAACCAGATCACATGTAGTCTTGAAAAAAAGAGGCAAACATTTAGCTCATGGGTAAATATAGTTGTTGCCCACATTATCACAACCTGTGCAATCACTAATCTAAAAACACATGCAGTAAGATAGTTTTGTGTCCACTAATATAATGCTGATGTGTCCAATAAGATAATGCTAACGTCTAGTATCCAATAAAAATTTTGAGAAGTGCAATGGAAATACAGTAATGAGCTACAATGTGACAATAATGAGTTGCAACAAAGTATCTGCACTTCTTTTTTTTTAATAAATAATCGATAATATTATTAATAAAGATAGGCAAAACCCAAGTACACAAGATGATATACAAGAGATAAGACCTATCTAGATTGACAAAAGGGAAGCTAGAAAGTCATGAACATTCAAGCCATTAAAATCTAAAGCAATGACCCATAGCAATAAAGTACGGAAAAATAGAGTTCTAAGTTCCTCCGGCGATCGCTCCTTGTTTTTGAAAGTCCGATCATTGCACTCTTGCCATATACACCACATGACACAAATCGGGATCATTTTTCACACCTCCTTAATTTTTTGAACTCCTCTTGGAAGTGTCTAATTGGCCAATAAATCAACCACAATTGTCGGCATGACAAGGGATAACTCTACTCGGCTAAAGACTTCCACCCACAAAGCTCTAGTTGTCTCGTAATGTAACAAGAGGTGTTCCACTGTCTCACTGGATCTCTTGCACATGCAACACTAGTCTAGTATAATCCATCGCTTCTTTAGGTTGTCGGTAGTCAGAATCTTCCCCCACGCTCTGTCCATGTAAAGAAGACCGCTTTCAGAGGCGCATTATTTCTCCAAATTCTCCTCCATGGGAATTGAATAGTTGCGGCTTGGGAAAGGGTCTTATAGAATGATCGAACTGAAAAGATGCCCTTACTCGCTGGGTTCCACCACAAACTGTCAGCTTGCTGTCTATTCGGCTTCACAAAATTTAAGAGGCTGAAAAAGGCCTCAAAGATGTCTACTTCCCAATCTTGCACTGCTCTATTAAATGTGACGTTCCATTGCACTTGGTCCCTTGATATAAGCATGAGGTCCTTCATGGACGCTTCTTGATTGTGAGCCACTTGGAAAATAGCTGGAAAGGCATCCTTTAGAGCCTTATTCCCACACCAAATGTCCTCCCAAAACTTATTTCGGGACTCCCTCCCCAACACCAATTTAGAATGGGAAATAAAGTCCCCCCACCCACGCCTAATGTGTTTCCAAATCCCCACACCACTTACCCCATTTACCTCTTTGGTGCACCAGCCCCCCATAAGCTTCCATATTTACAATCAATCACCAGTTTCCATAGGGCTTATGTCTCCATGTTATACTTCCATACCCATTTCCCAAGCAAGGTCCGTTTGAATGTTCTCAAATTCTTTATACCCAAACCACTTGACAAGATTGGTCTTCACACCTTATCCCAGCTGACTAGGTGGAATTTGAATTCATCCCCTATCCCACTCCATGGGAAATCACGATACAGTTTCTCAATCCGAGCCGCTACACTGACAGGCAATTAGAACAAAGATAAAAAGTACGTACGTAAGTTAGAAAGGGTGCTCTTGATGAGAGTCAACCGGCCACCTTTCAAAAAATTCGATCTCTTTCACCCTGCCAATTTCCTTCCTATCTTCTCAATAATTGAATCCCATATAGATGAGGCCCTAGCGGCAGCCCCCAAAGGCAATTCCAAGTAGGTAATGGGAAGAGAAGCTACCTTGCACCCAAGAATGCTGGCTAGCTACCTAGTGTTACTCACATTCCTCATTAGCACTAACTCTGACTTGTCAAAATTAACTTTCAGGCCTGACGTTGCTTTGAAGCATAATAACAGAGCCTTCAATGCCCTTAACTGGTTGTGATCTGCCTCACAGAATAAGAGTGTGTCATTTGTAAAACGCAAATGAGACAAAGTAATAATGCCCCTATTGGGGTCACCAATTGAAAAACCAGCCACAAACCCATGCGTGACCACCGCCGATATCATCCTACTCAATGCTTCCATAACGATAACAAAGAGAAGTGGGAACAGAGGATCTCCTTGCCTTAGATCTCGAGAGCTGCTGAAGAAGACAGCCAGGCAGCCATTAATCAAGACTAAAAATCTGGCTGTAGAGATACATCAACTGATCCAATTACGCCATCTAACCCCAAAGCCGCATCTCCCCATCAAATACAAGAGGAAATCTCAATTTACATGGTCATATGCCTTCTCCATATCTAGTTTGCAAAGAATCCCTATGGAGCCAGCATTTAATCTGCTATCCAGGCCCTCGTTCTCTATAAGGATTGAATCCAGGATTTGTCACCCCCTAGCCAATGCATTTTGTGGCTTCGTAATAATCTTGCCCAGAACCACCCCTAATTTGTTGGCAAGAACCTTGGAGATAATTTTATACACCTCATTCACCAGGCTGATGGGTCGAAAATCCTTAACCTTTGACGCTCCAATCTTCTTAGGGATTAACGCAATAAAAATGGCATTTAGGCTTTTCTTAAACTTTCCAACCAATGATACTTCTTGAAACACATTCATTAAGTCAATTTTCACCATTTCCCAACAAGACTGGAAGGCACCCATCGAGAAGCCATCTGGACCTGGAGTTTTATCTTTACCCATATGTCTCACTACATCATACACTTCCTCATCTTCAAAAAGCCTCTCCAACCAAGTCGCTTCTTGGGGCTCAATAGTATCAAAACCAAGACCATCCAGCTTTGGCCTCCATCCCTCACGTTTTGTAAGCACTTGTTCATAGAAATCCACCACATGGTCACTATCACAGGGGCCTCCTTACACTCCATACCATTAATATTCAGCATTTCAATGGTATTATTTCTTTTATGAGAGTTAGCAACTCTATAGAAGAACTTTGTACTCCGATCTCCTTCTTTCAGCCACAATGCTCTCGACTTCTGGTGCCAAGAAATCTCTTCTAATGATCAAACTTTATGGTTGTACAATCAAACAGGTAATGTATAATGATTTGACATCCTAGGTCGGCCTCTTAGAAGACCCGGCTAGTTCATACTTCATAGAACCAATGCTAATAAATAACAGTTGTTATTAAAGATTAATATTACAAGGAAAGTAAACTTGTCGGTAATTAAATTAATTGCAAGGAAAGTGAACACGAAGTACTGTGCCAGCCGTGTTCACGTTAAATAATGCTAATGATCTCTACAGTCCTACAACCAAAGTCAGCGAATAATATTATTTCCGAAAGCCACCTGTCTCGCCCTTATAATCTGCAAACGCCTCACGATATTACTTTCCACGCAAAAACTCTAATTTTAAAAAAAAGAAATGGTCTTCTGAAGAAATTAAAAGCGTTTTTGCTCTAATAATCACGATATTTCTTGCATGCCTACGGCCTTTTTCTCCCTTTTAGTGCATGATATTTATAATTACTAGTTAGTGTTCACTTTAATCAATAATTAAATTAGATTAATTAACGTTGCAATTACGTACATATGTACGTGCATGAGATCGATCGAGGAGTTTACTTATTAATTGATCTATCTATAAAATTAATCCCATTTCTATTTAATCTTAATTTCATTAATTCATGGACTAGTCAAAAGATAAAGATATATATATATAGTATATATATCTACTATATATATATATATAAACGCGAATGAGAGATCTACAGTATTTTTGTTTAACAAATTTTTTTCCAATTTTGCCCCTGCTTCTATTCCAAAATTCTCGTTTTGCCACTCCTCCCCTCTCCCTCGTCCGCTTCTTTGTCTCCTGCAGTGTACCGCCGCACGCCGGCGTGGCTAACACCACTTTGGCGATTTTCTTCCCCTCCGGCCGGCGTCCCTCCCCTTCCAATCTCAGCCCCTATCATGCCGCCGTTAATCGGCACGAGAGAATCCCTTATTTTATGAGGAATTTCCTACTGACCCAAATGATTTATCACCAAGACCAAATAACACATGAGCTGAACTTAAAAATAATCATCCATCTGAGATCAAGAATAACTCCAACCTATTAGACACGGAGGTAGATGCGTGCCGCGGCGGCAAGGACATAGCACATAGCAAAATGGAAGGAACCAAGCGACACAGTGAAGGCCATGGAGGTTCGCAGTGAAGAGAAGGAAATGCGGTGGCAAACAAGGAAGAAGAAGAATCACTGCGTGGCATTGGTTCGATTGGAGGAGGTGGGTGTTATGAACCTGAGTGTAATGGTGTCGTATGGTTGGGGCAGATGCGGTGTCATTTGAAGATGGAAGAATAAAACGATGTGTTTTGTTATTTTAGTTAAGTTGTGCGTTTCACCTTAAGTGATGTGTTGTGTCTATCATTTTAGTCTTTCCTATTTCAGTCATTTTAGTTAATTTTCCTTTCTGTTAGAGGGCCTTGGCTGCAGTAATCTGGGGTATAAGTCAGAGAAGGGAGGAGATGGAGAATCATCTGGAATTTGTTGAAGAACTTTTGTAAGGAGGTTTGGGAGCCCTCGAAGCACTCCCGTAGCAATACAAATCTTTCTAGCAATTTATCAAATACTTTGTGTGCCCTCTGTTCTATTACAGTGACCGTAGCAATTTATCTCCACCATATACCTCATTGCAACAACAATCACAATAGTATTAAAACAGCAGCAACAACTCCCATTTCCCTTGTCTTCTTCATTACAACAAAGTATGCAAGAGGATTCTAATAGTGGTATCCAGAGCCAACGATCCATGGAGGATGAAAAATTTCTCAAGCAGCAAGTTGAAGCCCTACAACGGGAGATAGACTCTAATGCAAAGAGTCTTCAAGAGCTTACAAATAACTTGAACGGGTTGATAGATATGCTACTTCATTGGGTGGCAAAGCAGAACAGTATTCCGAATCGGTATGCTATTATGGAGAAATTAGGGAGATTAAAGGTTAGGAAACAAAAGCCAGTAGTTCGAAGAAGGGCATAAAATGGGTAGCTGTAATGAGCCCAATCGACTTGTTCGAGAAGTCACTCTCCAGAATTAGGTTGAGAAAGAAGAATAGAGTTGAGGAAGAAGAGTGGAATCTATAAAGTGAATGAATTATCCGTTGGAGGCTTTTCCCTCCAAGCTCTCTATTTATAGTGATTGTTTGAACAAAACAGCAGTGTTTTGGCAAACACTTACTACAGTTGCAATAAGTAAAAAACGACTATGTTTACAATTAAGAAGAAGAAGAACATCAAACGACATCGTTCTATTAAAGGAAGAAACTAATTCTGCATAACACGACACCGTTTCCAGCTACCTCTGCACAAGTTAACTGTCATCAACTACCCAATGCTTCTGAGGCAAGAACACAACACAGAAGCTCTGAACCTTCGCACCTTGCCCATTTCCAACGTCTCAATCCACGACTGCAATCCTTCCACTCTAGCACTTCTACAACCCATAACACACATTCCCCCTTTAAAGCACCTTCCCCACAAGGTGAGGAAATTGCTGTCGAAGCTGCCAGTATGGTTCCCACGTGCAATCTTCCACTCCAACACCTTCCCATTGAATCAGGACTTCCACCACTGCTCTATTGTCCTTCTTGACACTTCTTCTCTCTAAAATCTTCTCAGGTTGAGGCCTTAACTCCCCTTGAAAATCCACTGGTGGTAAGGAAGAGAGAGGTGTAAACTGGTTCCCAATTTTCTTCTTCAACATAGAAACATGAAAAACTGGTGTAAGAGTGAATCTGTAGGTAAACATAGGCGATATGCCACCTTGCCAATTCTATGAGTGATCTGATATGGGCCAAAATATCAAGGTGAAAGTTTATGATTCCTCCTGGCTGCAACAGATTGCTGTCTATAGGGTTGGAGTTTAAGATAAACCTAATCTCTAACAGAAAACTCCCTGTCAATCCTACGCTTGTCATAATAAAACTTCATTTGTCTTAAGCCAAGGATAAATTGGACTTGAGTGTCATCAGAATCTGTTCTCGAGTTTGCAATAATTGATCCACTGCTGGACTGGAAGTCAAACCAGGAATATAAGACTGGAGTCTTATTAGAGGAACCCCATAAACAGCTTCAAATGGAGTGAGTTTTGTAGAAGTATGGAATGTGAAGTTATACCACTATTCAGCCAATGAAAGCCAATCCACCCAAAGCTTGGGTTTGTCACCAGAAAAGGATCTCAGAAAGTGTTCAAGACACTTGTTGACAGCTTCTGTTTGGCCATCACTTTGTGGGTGATAGGTTGAAGAATAAGAAAGATTAACTCCCTGCAATCTGAAAAGTTCCTTCCAAAATGAACTTGTAAATGTTAAGCCACAATAAAAAACAATGGTTTTAGGTAAACTATGCAATTTAAAAACATTGCTGAAGAATTGTGAAGCCACTTGAGCAGCTGTAAATGGATGTTTCAAAGGAATAAAATGTGCATACTTTGATAATCTGTCCACTACAACCATACTGACAGAATACTCTCTCGAAATGGGCAAACCTTCAATGAAATCCATTGAAAGGTCAGTCCATATTTGATCAGGAATAGGCAAAGGCTGTAAAAATCCAGCTGGAAGGACATTCTGAATTTTATTCTTTTGACAGGAGTCATATTCCCGAATAAATTTCTTAACATCATGCTTGAGACCAGGCCAATAAAATTCTAATCTTGCTCTGTGCAAACACTTGTGAAAACCAGAATGACCAGCAGTGGGACTAGAATGCAAGTAATTCAAGATCTGTTGCTTCAAGGACAGAGAATCAGGCACACAAATTCTATCTTTCTTAAAAAAAATGCCATGCCTCAGTTTATATGAAGGATGAGAAGTAGGATCAAGCTGCAGGGCCGAGATCAAGTTCTGCATATCCTGATCAACATTATAAGCCACTTTCAATTCTGATAGCCATGTTGGAGTAGGGTATGATAAAGCTGCAAGCTCCCTAAGTTCCTCCTCCTGATCTCAACGAGACAAGGCATCAGCCACCTTGTTCTTAACACCTTTCTTATACTCAATTGTAAACTCATAACCGAGAAGTTTAGAAAGCCATCTTTGCTGAGCAACAGTAGCAATCTTTTGCTCAAGCAAATATTTAAGGCTATAGTGATCAGTTCTAACCAGAAAAATACTTCCCAAAAGATAGGGCCTCCACTTCTTAACAGCTAGCACTAAGGCTAGGAGTTCTTTTTCATAAGTTGAGAAAGTTAGATTTTTATCCTTCAAAGCCTGGCTGAAAAAGGCTAAGGGCCTTTGATCTTGCATCAAAACTGCCCCTACACCAGTTGCACAAGTATCACACTCAATCACAAATGCCTTGGTGAAGTCAGGTAGGGCAAGAACAGGAGGATGAGTGACAGCAACTTTCAAGTCATTAAAGGACTTAGTAGCAGAATCTGTCCAAGCTAAAACATCTTTTTTCAACAAGGATGTCAAAGGTGCAACAATCTGACCATAGCCCCTAATAAATTTTCTATAGTAACCTATCAAGCCTAAAAAACCCCTCAATGACTTTAGGTTTTTAGGAAGTGGCTAAGCAACCATAGATTCCAATTTCTTTGGATCTGCCCTCACTCCCCCCTCGGAAATCAGATGGCTCAGATATTCTATCTCTTGGCATGCAAACTTACACTTCGATTGCTTAGCATAAAGCTGATGATGCCGTAAGGTTTGCAACACAGTAGAGAGATAGGCTATATGAGATGCCATGTCTTTGCTGTAAACTAATATGTCATAAAAAAAAAAACAATGACAAACTTTCTAATGAATGGTTTGAAAACTTCATTCATTAAACCTTGAAATATTGAAGGTGCATTAGTAAGGCTAAAAGGCATTACAAGAAATTCATAATGTCCTTCGTGAGTTTTGAATGCAGTCTTATGAATATCACCATCCCTCATGCGTATTTGGTGGTAACCAGTAGGGGTGTTCATCCGGGTTTCAACCTGGAAATCCGGGTATACTCCTACCGGATTGATCCGGGTCAAATCCGGGCCGGAACCCGGATGAATCCGGATTTTTTAAACCCGGAAATCCGGGTTCCGGGTTTTACCCGGTTTTTTTTTTTTTTTTTTTTTTTTTTTTTTTTTTTTTTTTTTTTAACTAAAATCTATATGTTAATCTCTTTTCAAAAAAGAAAAGTTGAAGAGCAATTTTTTTTTTTAATCAAAAAGCTTATATTTTATTAAAAAAAAATCAGGAAGTCATATGGAAAAACATAATACTAATGGATTGAACGTTGTCCATAATGAAAAAAATATATCAAAATGGAAAACTAAATTTATGTCAAAAATAGCTAAATCTATAAACAACTAATTAACTTTTTAACTAAATGCATGTAAAAATAAATAAAAAAAATCCAATATTCATCATGTAAAATGCATGCGACATACATGATGCAATTCACTACATATTACATTATTTGAACTAATTTGCTAATAACATTACAAAACACAAATTGCTTTAATCAAACTCCAATAAACAACACAAACATGAACTACTTTGCTAACAACAACAAACATTAACAACAAGGGACTATCTCTACAAATGCTCTCCAGAAGTCTTCTCATCCCTAAAGAGAAGAAGATATCTTCTCTCTTTGTCTCTATTGCATGAGGATCCCTGAAGCACCAGAAACAGAAACAGAAATCAGAAAGTGGATAAGATGATTCCAATGGATTATATGGAAAAACATAATCATTCTAGACAAAGCCAAAACATTTGAGAAACATATTCGACAAACATCAGTAGAATTATTTGTATGAAATTTAAGTAGTTATTACAGAGTTTTATGCTAAGCAGTGCCAAATATTTTTATAATATTTGACAAAAAAATAATTTATACAAACCAACAAACTAAATTCATATAAATCATTTCATGTTTAATGTTCAAGAACTGAATTCATATAAATCGATTCCCAAGATTCCAGCACATTCAAGTCCAAATTCACAAGATTCCAAACTCACAAGACACAGTCCACACATTCCAAATTCAAGAACGAGGTCCTTTTGGCTACTTCATTGCGTACTGGATTTTGTGGCATTTCTTTTCCCATATCAACTAGAGCATTGATTGATGAGAAAAAACACTTTGGAAATAGAATGACTGAGTAGAGCATTTTGGGAATAATTGTCCAATCTCTCTTAGCAATACCAAATGCTCATTCAAGCAGCCTCTCACACCATACAGCCAGATTTTCTTCAGAACCAATACAATATCAATAAATGGTTTATACCAATTAGCAAATTTACTTATAAAAATCACTCAATGCATGAATAACTTTGATTGAAACTGTAGCAATATTCAATATGCAATAACAGTGGAATTGTTGCACAAATGGAGATTCTCCTTCGCACACTTGGATGTTTATTTAATGCTAAACAGTAATAGATGTCAAAATTAAAGAATGCTCACACTTTATCAAATAGATAAGCCTTGCCATGCCAACTCTGCTTTACATCTAGAGCCATGAAGCATGCAGAAAAATAGAAGTTCGTCATTGACTCTTTTATATCAGACTCCTCTGTTTTAGACTCAAATGAAAAACAAAAAAGCCTATAAAAAGCTAAGCAACCCATGCGTATGTTTGGGATTGAGTGGACCCTAGGTAAACTACTCTCAGTAATTGATTGTCTCAACAATGACTGAGATGAAGCCCAACAAGAGCTTCCATTGCAGTAATAATTACTGAGATGGACCCCAACAGAACTTCTGGTCAATATGCTTTTCGCCATTTGAGTCCAGTCTCACAAATTCAATGACAATGCAAGAAATTAATAGAGAAACGGTAGATCTGGCCAATCAAAACACTACTCACGCACTACCACAACATAACAGGTTATAGATCTATGAAATAAAACCCAAAAAGAAAAGAGGAGATCTAGCCAAACGGCAGCTCTACTAGACACCGGCGACGATGGCTAGGGTTTCGGCTTCTCCAACATACTCTAGATACAAAAGAAACCTCCCCCTAAGAGGAGATCTAAACGCTCAAAACAGAGAGAGAGAGAGAGAGAGAGAGAGAGAGGAACATACCGAGAGTAACAAAAAGGCTTCTGTCTGCTGTGGACAGTGGCCTCTGATAGCAACGGCGGCGATGGTTGTGGTTTCGGTGCATAATCGAGAGAGAGAGAAGTTAGACAGAGAAGAGAAGACAGAAGGCTTCTTCCCTTTATTACGGGCAAGAGACTGAAGAGAGAAAGCTAGGGTTTCGGTTTGGACTTTGGGCAAGAGAAGAGAGATCGAGAGCTACGGTTTTCGTTTGACACTTCGGGCGAAAGAGAGAGAGAGAGATGCAGAGCTTCGGAGGCGGGGACGAGGGTTTGGAGCTGTATTTTGAGCGAGAGAGAGACAGGATATCGAAGGCAGAATGAGGGTTTTTTGATTTTATATATAACCCAGGTACCGGATGTTAAATCCGGAACCCAGGTTTGATAACCGGATCCGGCCCGGATTAATCCGGGTTTTATAATGCGGATTTCGGCCCGGATTTGATCCGGGCCGGAACCCGGTACAGGAATCCGGTTATCCGGGTTTCGGACCGGGCCGGAAAAAACTCCGGCCCGGATGAACAGTCCTAGTAACCAGCCCTAAGTTCCAACTTAGAAAAAATTGTAGAACCTGAAAGTTCATCCAGGAGCTTATCCACAACAGGAATAGGGTATTTGTCTTTTATAATAGCTTCATTTAAGGCCCTATAATCAATGCACATTCTCCATGTGCCATCAGACTTCCTGACTAGGAAAACAGGAGAGGAGAAGGGTGACAGACTTGGCCTAATAACCCCAGAACTCAAGAGCTCCTTGACAATTTTGTCAATTTTTGTTTTCTGATAAAAAGGATATCTATAAGGCCTAACACTGATAGCAGCACTTTCCTGTTTCAAATTAATCTTGTGATCATGAGACCTATTGGGTGGCAGTCCAATAGGTTCATTAAAAACTTCCTTGTATTGCTGTAAAAGTTGCTGCACTTACTCATCGTGTAGGGATCGAGGTTCAATGGAGTTACAATCAACAAACTGCAGAAAAAATCCCTTACTGCCACAACCAAAAGTTTCAAAGGACTCGTCATCATCAATAAGATTTGATTGAGATGCTGTCAAACCTTTCAAGGAAACCTTCTGGCCATTGCACTGAAACTGTATACTCATATTTACAAAGTCCCATAGAATAGGACTTAATGTAGATAACCATTGTATGCCAAGAACTGCATCACATCCTCCCAAAGGAAGAGTAAAAAAATCAACTGTGAATTGTAGGCCCTGAATCAACACAGGTACAGCCACTTTCCAGTACTATCAATGAGCTGACCATTAGCTACCTGAACACTTATAGCCTGGGCAAGTTGCACATGTAACTTGCATCGAGCAGCCATTGCAGCATCCATAAAGTTATGTGTACTGTTAGTGTCAATTAAAATCACCAATTTTTTCTTGCCAACATAAGCAATGAGTCTCATTGTCTTAGGTCCTTCACCTGCTACCATAGACCGAAATGAGATAGAAGCTATCTCAGCTTCCACTTCTATAGGCTCAACAACTACATCACCACTAACATCAACATTCATTTCACCACTGGAATCATCAAATTCCATACCTTCTAGAAGAAATAATTTCGGCTTGGCACACTTATGACCTGGTTGCCATTTGTCATCACAGAAATAACAAAGGCCTTTCTTACGCCTTTCCACCATTTGAGACTCCGAAACCTTATGATAAGGAAGTTTATTTAAAGGTGGAGCTTTCGGTGTTCCTAAGATTGAAGGAGTTGGTCCAGATTTCCACAAACTCGACTCTGGACTAAACCTACTCGAATCAGTAAGTGAATTCCTCCAAGGTTTTCTTATACTCAGCACATATTGCTCTTGAATTTTGGCTAAGCCAAATACCTCATTCAAAGATGAAGGATTTAGCATCCTCACAGGCAGCCTAATCTCATCACGTAAGCCAGTAAAAAAACAGCTCAACTTGTTTCGCTCGGACAAACCTTTAATACGATTGGAAAGGATCTGAAATTCAGCTTTGTATTCATTAACTGTACTAACCTGCTTTAGTCAAGTTAGGGACTCCATTGGATCATCGTAAGGAGTAGATCCAAAGTGAATTTGAACAGCTTTGATGAAGTCCTCCCAAGAGTGAAAAGTTCCTGCTTCACTGGCATCCTGGAACCATACCAAAGCTTCATCATCCATGTGGAAGGAAGCAATGAAAATACATTGACCAGGAGGGACCTGGTGATATAAGAAGTACTGATTCGCACGATAAATCCATGGCGATGGATTACCACCACGAAAACGAGGAAACTCCAGCTTAATTCCTCTTACAAAACCTCTGTCCACAATATCTCTGTTACACACTCCTTCAGAGCCTTCCTCCATATCTTTGTTTCTATGCAGTGTTTGTTGATCTTGATAATCCCAATGTATATTACCAGGATCTTCCGAATCATGACAAGAAATCTTTGAGATTTGTTGTAAAACCTCTTGAAATTTTTTATCTTGTGCCTCTATTTCCAATCGTGCTGCCTCTTGCTGTTTCAGTACTAAAGCAATTGCATCCTCAATTTGTTTTTGTTGCCAATCTTGTTGTTGCCGTAAGTGATTCATTGAATCCACAATTTGAGCATACGAACGCGTTCCTTCTACCATAACTGATACCAACTGTAATGAGCCCAATCGACTTGTTCGAGAAGTTACTCTCCAGAATTAGGTTGAGAAAGAAGAAGAGAGTTGAGGAAGAAGAGAGGAATTTGTAAAGTGAATGAATTATCCGTTGGAGGCTTTTCCCTCCAAGCTCTCTATTTATAGTGATTGTTTGAACAAAACGGCAGTGTTTTGACAAACACTTATTACAATTGCAGTAAGTAAAAAACGATTGTGTTTACAGTTAAGAAGAAGAAGAACATCAAACGACTTCATTCTATTAAAGGAAGAAACTAATTCTGCATAACACGACACCGTTTCCAGCTACCTCTGCACAAGTTAACTGTCATCAACTAGCTAATGCTTCCGAGGCAAGAACACAACACAGAAGCTCTGAACCTTCGCACCTTGCCCATTTCCAGCGTCTCAATCCACGACTGCAATCCTTCCACTCCAGCACTTCCTCAACCCATAACAGTAGCAGAGATGGAAGAGTTGGTTGTGGTGCCCATAGAGGCTGATCCCAAAGACCCAAAGAAATTCTCCCTTACTCTGTTCTCGTAAATTCTTTAAAAAATCCAAGCTTATTTTCTCAACCTTCAGACCTCCCTCTCCGTCGTTTGTTTCAATCCTCCATCAACACCTCGTCCAAAGAAATGCCTCTTTCCTCTATTCTGAGAATCCCAAAATTATTTACTCCACCTTCAGATCTCAGTTCACAGTTAATGGACGTGCTAAATAAAAATCACACAATGGCAGGCAAAGGAGGAGATCCGATGTTCGGAAGGGGTCTCAGCACCAGATGGGAGTTTGACCCAGGTGGTAATTATTCCCATTGTCTCTGCCTTTTTCTCCTCATCCATGTTTCGGGCCTATAAAAAAAAGGAACATACTCACATCTTCACCTACACTTTCTCAAGAAACACACACATACTTTCCAAGCTCTTAATTTCCTTCCCCATGTTTCACCCCTCAACCTATCGGAACTCCCTACAAGGCCGCAGCTGGAGCATTTTCCTGGTGAGAGGAAACGCCCCTAAAGAAATTCCCATCTCTAATTTTACTCTCTCTGCACAACTGAAGCTCGGTGGCAGTGGCTCCACCTTGCTTGTCCCAATCTATGAGAGCCTACGAAGGAAGAGCCTCAGACTTGCTGATGACGAAGAGATTTCTTCTTTGGTATTAATCAAGATGAGAAAGATTATCAAGGCTGCCATCGTGAAGACCGAGAATGCCGAAGCCATAGCTAAACACGTGGGGGCAATTTTTGGGCATCGTCTTCAATCCTGGGTGACAAACCTCAGTGTTAAGTTCATCATCAACAATGAGGGCATGGGCATTGGAGAAGATCATCCTTATCACGTTGCTGTTGGGTGTGCTCGTGTGGTCTGGCAGCTGTTCAATTATATGTCTGAAGAGATTTTTCAACTGCTTGGGTATGCGGGTACAAGGGTACAAAGAGCAGCTGCAGGCGGGACCCTTGTACTAATGCTTTGGTCTGAGAATGCCACTATACATTATAAATTGGTTGGGGTGATAGAAAACCTGGTCAACTCATTTCCAAAAGTTAATAAAGAACTACTCCTCACTGAAGCCTTACAACCTGTTATCAAATTGCTTAGTTCCTGCTTTATGGAGAGACAAGAAGAAGCAGCTCTGTTACTTGGTCAAATTGCTAGAGTTGATTCTGAAAGCAAGGTATCTATTCTTTTCTTTTCTTTTGGAATTGCCTTTGCCGTTGATTACGTCATGTCCATGATAGTCTATCCACAAGCCTTGAGAAAACCGTATGGAGAATATAAATTTGTGTTGGTGCTTCAGGTGAAAGAGGCAGTAATTGCACCTCCGTTGCTCGATAAAATGTCAATAAGAAGTGCCTTTGAGTGCTTTGGGATAAAACAATTAAAATTTGGTGGATATCATTTGACTGAAGAACATGCCTTGTGGCCCTTTGATAGAGGAAGGACAAAAGAAATTATGGGGAACTTGATGTGTGTAGCTCGTGTGCCTTCCCTGAAGGCTTTGGAAGAGTTGGCAAATAGTTACAAAGGATGGAATTCAAATCCAGCAGTGTTTGATGCATCGATCAGGGCTTGTACTCATATTGGGAACACTGATGGTGCTTATGAAGTGATCAAGAAGTTGAGGAAGATTGATGAAGAAAGCCGCGTGGTTGCATTTGCTGAAAAACTTAGGGTCATTCCACTTGCTCTTGTTCTCCTGGTGGGCACAAAGCTGCAGAATATTAGTAAAATCTGGGCATCAGAGAATACAGAATACAAGGAGGCCTATACAAGGCAGAAAATTGAAAGCATGCGTGCTCAGTGTTCCAAGCTCACAGCGGCAGCAGGTGATATTTCTCATTATCAGATGGTGGCAAATAAACGAATTTCAGAGCTAGAGGCTACACACGACTTGTCAAGGATTTGGCTGCATGTGGATATGGATGTTTTTTACACCGCTGTTGAAACATTAAGTAATCCATTGTTAAAGGGCAAGCCAATGGCTGTTGGGAACATGTCTATGATTTCTACGACAAATTATGAGGCACAGAGATTTGGGGTTCGTGCAGCAATGCCAAGTTTCAGTGCACGTAAGAGTTAAATTTTGTTTCCACAGATTTTAAGGAGTATACTTATTTCAGCGATTTAACTAGAAAGGTCTTCCATAGAAAGGATCCCAATTTCATGGCTACTAGTTTGGATGAAACATTCCTTGATATAACTGGTATCCGCAAAGAAATGGGCATAAACAGTAAAAAAAAAAATTGATGAATTACTGAACCATTTTTTATGAAGAGACTTGTCTAACATGGGGTGGGACCAAACTGCCTACTTGTTTAAAGTTTGCTCAGATATAAACAAGCCAAGTGGACAATTTCTCTTACCAAATGACCTTGGGTTTTGCTACTGTTACTAAGGCTGTTCTTGGGGTACGGGACAATGGTTGAGAGGACTTGTTACAATATGACCATCAATTCGTTCGTGAGCTATATTTTAGTTGCTTGTGATAATGTCAGAGTGGGTTGCTGCTGAATGAAAAGGAAAGGAAAGGGGCCCTCAAGTTGTATTAATGTTCTACACCTTGAGGACAAGATTCTTTAAAGGGAGAGAATTTGTTATGAACCTGAGTGTAATGGTGTAGATGCAGTGTCATTTGAAGATGGAAGAATAAAACGATGTGTTTTGTTATTTTAGCTAAGTTGTGCGTTTCACCTTAAGTGATGTGTTTTGTGTCTGTCATTTTAGTCTTTCCTATTTCAGTCATTTTAGTTAATTTTCTTTTATGTTAGAGGGCCTTGGCTGTAGTAATCTGGGGTATAAGTCAGAGAAGGGAGGAGATGGAGAATCATCTGGAATTTGTTGAAGAACTTTTGTAAGGAGGTTTGGGAGCCCTCGAAGCACTCCCCTAGCAATACAAATCTTTCTAGCAATTTATCAAACACTTTGTGTTCCCTCTGTTCTATTACAGCGACCGTAGCAATTTATCTCCACCATATACCTCATTACAATAGCATTAAAACAGCAGCAACAACTCCCATTTCCCTTATCTTCTTCATTACAACAACGTATGCAAGAGGATTCTAACAATGGGCTGCCTCAGCAGCAGGAAGAAGGAGAGAAAAAATCGAAAATAGAAGGAAGAAGGACAAGATGCTGTGCGGCGCATCCAGAGGAAGAAGGAAAGAGATGAAAACTTAGGATTTTCATTCCACACACGTGCTGGGCTCAACTCACACACACTCGGCCCAATAGAATACACAAACCCCAACTCAGCCCACAGAAATTAATACACTACAAACCACTACAAAGGCCCACAGAAAGAGTTGGGTTTTTTCTTGCTTCAAACGGCATTAGATGTGGAAAGTACACAAGTGTTAAAAAATATTTTCCAACCTAACTATTACCCAATATTTTGATAAATGTTTTCCTAAATTAATATTCCAATTGCCCATAAAATTTTAATAACAAAATAAAATCTTAAAAAAATAAATTTTATTTCTTTCCACTATTCTTTTCCTTTAATTCGTACTTTAATAACTAATCCAAATTTAACTTTTAAAATTTGTAATGTATTACAATTTGTTCCAATTGTTTTTTGTAGTTATAACTAATGAAAATTTATATTATAATTATATGATTAAATTATTTAACACTTATTAATGTACTTTCTAAGTTTAAAATTAACACATTATTATAATTTCTATATTGTAGTTATCAATATTTTGCACATAACATATGTGATGTTTATTATGATCAAGAATAAAATTTTAAAATATAAATGAGACTCTATCCATTGATATTTAAAATTAAAAAATTGTATAAATTTAAATTATCATTTTGTTGTTCATTGTAGATTGATAGGTAGCCTATTTCTCATATTTTTTCAATTAGGCACACATGCAATGCACATGTCTGTACAAGATAACAAAATGAGAATGACCACTTTGATCGTAGCTTTTTGGAGGGTGTTTTTGTATGGAAGTGAAAAGGTTGGATAGAAACTGGGTGACAATGTCGGCGGAAGAAGAGAAGAGAGAGAGAGAGAGAAGTAGGTGGGTTGGGGGTAAAGGAAAAGAAGGGTATTTTGGACTTTTACTCTTCACATGTGAAAAAAAAAAACTTGGCGCTACAAATATCTCATTTAAAATGATTTTGGTAAAATATTTAGAAGATTTTAGAATACTTGACTCAATTTAAAATCATCGGCTAGATTTAAAATAAAGATATTAGATTTAAAATAATTTTTTTAAAGAAATGTTATTCATTATCTCCACACCACACACTAAAATGTGATTTCTTATTTTTTTTTTCTTGATATTTAAACACACATATTTAAACATCAATATATATATGTTTACATTGAATGGTGAAAATGAGAAATCACATGTTACTGTATAATATAAGAGATGATGAGTTAAATTTTCTTTCTATAATTCATTATTTCTATTTTTTAAAGTAATTTATTTGTTTAGAAAACAAAAAATTATATACAATTAAACTGGACACACGTGCGAGGCACGTTGTCCCTTCCTAGTATATATATATATTTATATATAAATATATATATATATATATATGCCAACTTTAATTTCACCCAACAAATTAATTTCAAGGATCTCTAGAACTAGAGGGCCATGTCATGATCAGCCCGATCACCAACCTCCAAATTAATTAATTAATTATAAATTAGTTACTACTGTAACGTATTTGGCATAAATATTGTTGTACTCATGAGTACATGACGATCATATATTAACCCACATAATACCCAGTTTTTTATGCCTTCGGTTCTCTTCTTCCCTAATTTAGAAGCCCATATAGTATAGTACTAGCTAGCAGTCATTCTTGACTTTGTTCCGGCAACACCACTATATAATTCCGGCCTCGGGTGGACTCGATTAATTCCTTTAATTCGAAATTGCCTTCAGCTTTAGCCGATAAGCCTTGTTTTAACTCTTTTGACTGTTCAGAAGAATGTCTAGCTACCAACACTCGATCGAGAAACAAAAACTTCTCAAATGGATATATATATACCTAAAATGGACAAAAACTTCTTAATCAAGGTCAAAATATTATTTCCGAAGTGGTGCGTGGGGAGGCCTCGAATAAGGACGGCACCAGAATATATATATACCTAAAAGGGACAAACCCATATTCAGTAATACGCACATGAAGACATGAATCGATGAGCTGCTAGATTTGCAACTATAACTGGTAAACCCATATTCAGTAATACCCATATTCATGTGCGTATTACTGAATATGGGCTTACCAGTTATTCAGACATGAAGACTCGGAAGACATGAATCGATGAGCTGCTAGATTTGCAACTATAATTGGAATATACATTATCTGTTAAAACCAACAATATTCTGTACACATTTACGTGTGAAATATATAGTATATATAGTATAGTAGCAGTCATTCTTGACTTTTGTTTCAGCAACACCACTATATAATTCCGGCCTCCGGTGGCTAATTTCCCTACACACTCGATTAATTCCTTAATTCGACACTGCCTTCAGCTTTAGGTTAAGCCTTGTTTTCAGTCTTTTGAGTTTTGACTGTTGAGAAGAATTTCTACCAACGGCAACACTCGAGGAACAAAAACTTCTTAATTGGATATATATATATATATATACACACATCTAAAAGGGACAAAAACTTCTTAATCAAGGTGGTCCAGTCCTAGGACTAGTACTACTACTGCATCCGACGTATGAATTAATATATATATATATATGGTAGAACCCAATAAAAATATAAAATAATATGTATGAAATAAAACAAAGAAATAAAAAATGCATCTAATAAGACATATATATGTGCGTTTTTAATACGTACGTGATGGGAAAAAGGGACTCGTTATAATTAGCTAGCTAGAGATCAGTAAACAAGATATTATATAAAGCAACTAATTAATGTGTACTTGTTGGTGAAATTTACAATAATATAATAAAATTACAATTAAATTAAAATTAAAACGTAGTTAGTTTGGACTGAGGTACGGAAATATCGCTATCTTTAAGGAGATTCAAGCCCTCTGCGGTGTACAACATCTCAAATTAACCGGTGCAGTAGAAATCTTTTTGACTTGATTCCTCCAGGATACAACAGCCCAACTGATCGTCATTTGGCCCGAACTAACTCTGCACAAGTGATTGAGTCCAAAGCTCCACTCAAAGAACACATTTCTTTTATCTGAAAATACTCTAAAAAATATATCTAGGTACAACCTTCTTTTCTAATCTCTCTAGAGATTTTCTCTATGTTGTATAGAAAAAACAACACCATATTCAAAATGGAAAACAATACTAGACGAACCACACTTTTCTCAATAAACTCAACCATTTAAATAAAAAATAAACTTTTTCTCCATCCGGCAATGAGCAATCAATGATAAAGAAACTCAAAAATAAACGTTGGCCATCAATAGCACTTAGTAGCAGCCAATTAACTAAAAGTCGACCGCACTAACTTATTACACCATTAACAACAAGCTGGTAAGAGAGAGTATTAAAGAGAGAGAGAATTCAAACGGCTTGGTTAGAAAAATACCATAACAATAAAAGAATTTAAGCTGCCAGATTTGATCCCCGTTGAAATCCTTAAAGAACACGAACGTTTAAGATGTAAAAAAAAATGTCGCAAAATTTCAACGGATGGAAAACCAACAATTATGACTTCTTAAAAGAAACGTTAAAGAAATTATTATTTATTAAAAAATATCAACATTCTCTCACTATTTTTTAATAATAATATGAGAGAGATATTTCTAGACAAAGAAAGATTATTATGCATCAAGAAGCTGTGCTTTGCATTGAACCCTCACTTAGTGAAATAACAATCTTTACTCCAGAGTCAGTAGTGGTCTCATACATGAACTATGACTGCTTAGGGGAAATAAAGAATTATTACTCACACATAGTAACCCAGTTGTTGACATAAGCTTTATTAGCCAGCACATTACGACCTTGTGCTAATCCCGGTTTTATTTGTGTATTTGAGAATAAACCCAAATCTCATAGAGAGCGGCCCCACTCTCATACTCACATAGGTGAAATCTGTCAATGATGCCCTGTAATTCTTACACCCTACTCATAAGAGCTACAGAATTTCATTAAGAATTTCTTCAAAAATTCAGCCTCAACAACATTATAAGATAAATACACTCACATCATAGGAATGAGAAATAAAATAAATAGTGCATTTCTTGCGACCATTATATGATTCGTTTTTTCCATTGAACCCAGTTCTCAGGATCTCTGGTCCCTAGGTTGGGTATTCTCATACATGGCTCATAAATGTATGGGTTTTAATCTCATTCTCCTCAATGTATTCCAGATCACTTCTCTTGTCAAAACTTTGTTTAGTGGATCCACATTAATAACACAATCAGTAAAAAAAATCACAGTACTGTATTTTTCTTCTAAATAATATGGACTTACCATTATAATAACGGTTTTTGTACTCTACTAATTGTAGCAGTACTATCACAATGAATTAATTGATTTTTTCTACAAATGAATAAATCTTTCAACTAATTTGCTTCTTTATTGAAGCCAAAACAATTCAACTCCATAGTTGACTTAGTAATAATACGACAGCCAAAACATGCAATAAAGCACTTAAATTTTAAAACAGCTTAAAGCAATAATAAAAAGCTTTCGGTTGTGTCACTAAATCCAAAATTAATACCACATACGTATAAAGAAAGCAAATGGCAATAGATTATAAAGGCATTTAATGTAAATACGTACAAAGCTACTTGCCGCTTGGAAGTTGGAAGTTGGAACATTATCGTGCATATAAATGCACTAGACATACACCAACGTTCACCAAACACCAAGATTTCAACCAAGTTTTAGTGATTAATTTATTCCCAAAACTCAAAGAAAATAAACCTGAAGAAAACGTTAGGGCAATATCATTTAAAAAAAATATTATTTTCTAAAAACTTGACCCCCACTAATTTTTTTTTATTTAAAAAGAAATTTTCTTTTCATAAAAAAAATACACCTTGCTCAAAAATCACTTTATTTCAATATGAAAAATTAGACTGCAATTTTTTATTTCATATTTAAAAAAGACATAAACATGTGTGCTAAAACATTTAAAGAATAATGCACATAAAAATAAACATTCTATGCTTTATTCTCAATTTTCAATTTAAACATCCCATCACAAGCATAACCCTTGCCCACAAAACTCCATTTTTTGTAATCACATATTGATCAAATTCCATAGTTTGTTTGAAGTCCACTTTGTTGAGTAAAAAACTCAATATCAAATTCTTCCTCATAGACGATATATAGAGTACATCTTTGAGTATCAATATACATCTAGAGGTGAATTTCAGCTCGACCTCACCACTCTCAAGAACCTTGGTTTTACTTGAATCACCAAGCATAATATTCTTCTCTTCTTTAAAGGGAGTAAGATTTTTAAACCAATTTTTATCATTTTGGCTTTGAAAGCCTTTTTTGTGAGGTTTACTGAGTTTTTTAAAATCTTTTCTTTGCGGCTTTAAAAAACTATTTCTTGTATTTGACTTTTGGGCAAGCTACCATTTTTAGAAATTAAGTTTACCTTTGTCATGGTATCTTCATTACCATTTTGAAACACCAAATCATCTTGGCCTCTAGCATCCTCCTGTACACGAATATGTGTGATTAAGGTCTACAATGAAGGCTCGTTTTGTTTACGGCACATCGACTTTTGAAACTCTGTAATGCTTTCCAAAATTCCTTTGCAGAGGTGTAAGGAGTATTATAATAATCATAAAATTGATCAACAAGATAATTTAAAGATAATATAGACAGCTATACTCATCTTTGGTATATTTTTCAATCTTTTCTTTGTGAGCTGTCACTTGTGACTTCCATCTCTTGAAATAAGCTCATTTGAACCGGAAGGGATTGTTGAGATCTCCAATGATATAATAAAATTACAATTAAATTAAAATTAAAACGAAGCCAGTTTTGACTGAGCCACGGAAATATCACTCTTTTTAAGGAGATTCAAGCCCTCTGCAGTGTACAACATCTCAAATTAACCGGTGCAGCATAAATCTTCTTGACTTTACTCCTCCAAGATACAACAGCCCAACTGATCGTCGTTTGGCCCGAACCAACTCTGCACAAGTGGTTAAGCCTAAAGCTCCACTTAAAGAATACATTTCTTTTATCCGAAAATACTCTAAAAAATATATCTAGGTATAACCTTCTTTTCTAATCTCTCTAGAGATTTTCTCTATGTTGTATAGAAAAAACAACACCACACTCAAAATGGAAAACAATACTAGACGAACCACACTTTTCTCAATAAACTCAACCATTTAAATAAAAAATAAACTTTTTCTCCATCCGGCAATGAGCAGTCAATGATAAAGAAACTCAAAAATAAATGTTGGCCATCAATAGTACTAATTAGTAGCAGCCAATTAACTAAGAGTCGACCGCACTAACTTATTACACCATTAACAACAAGCCGGTAAGAGAGAGTATTAAAGAGAGAGAATTCAAACAGCTTGGTTAGAAAAATAACGTAACAATAAAATAATTTAAGCTGTCAGATTTAATCCCCATTGAAAGCCTTAAAGAACACGAACGTTTAAGCTGTAAAAAACTTCAACGGATGGAAAACCAACAATTATGACTTCTTAAAAGAAACGTTAAAGAAATTATTAGTTATTAAAAAATACCAACAGTACTCTCATGAGAAGAGTACTTAAAGGTTGTCTCCACCAAGTCCCTTGTATCAAAACGAAGAAAAAACATTTTTAATTAGCGGTAGGTGAATTGGCAGTGGACACGTTCAGCATTTGCCTCCATATAGAATCTATATTATAGATGACGATCGATAGTTCAAAAAAGGGTTATCTTGTTATCCAATCTAGACCTAGGGTTGTATGTAATTTTTGCTGGACTATTGATACTTGTGATCCTAATATAAATTGTACAAAAGCAATGTTGTAGCACTTAAAAAAATAGTGTAAGAAATCTCCAATTAGGAAAGTGGATAGAAACCAATCTGTATTAGGTTTCAAGCCTAGAGAAACTAGTGGGGGGCTTGTAAAATGTTGATTGCTTATAGTATTGAGGATTGTAGAGAAGCCTTAGCAGAAATGTTGATTGCTGATGAGCTGCCTTTTAAATTTGTGAAAGGGGAGGGATTTAAGAGATTTATGCTTGTTGTGCAATCTAGATGGGTTGGAATTCCATCACGTATAACGGTTGCAAAATATGCTTTTTAGACTTTATTTGAGAGAGAGACAAGTTGAAAAGTGCTATTAAGAGAGCTTTACAAATCTATGGCTACCAAAAGAAAAAAGGAAACAAGATTATCAACATGAAATTAAGATTATATATAAATGGTATTAATTTTATAGCTAGATCGATTAATAAGTATAGTCCTCGATCGATCTCATGCACGCACATATGTTATTGCAACACGTTAATATTCTAATTTAATTATGGATTAAAGTGAACACTAATGAACTAGTAATTATAAATATCATGCACTCAATATTTCAAAAATAGAAAACAAGTAACATTGAATTCTAGCAGCTCATCGATTCATGTGTCCAAGTGTACTGTTATTTTTAATGTTGAATTCTAGCAGCTCATCGATTCATGTCTTCTGAGTCTTCATGTCTGAATAACTGGTAAACCCATATTCAGTAATACGTACATGAAGACATGAATCGATGAGCTGCTAGATTTGCAACTATAATTGGAATATACACTATATGTTAAAACCAACAATATTCTGTACACATTTACGTGTGAAATATATAGTATATATAGTATAGTAGTAGTCATTCTTGACTTTTGTTTCGGCAACAACACTATATAATTCCGGCCTCCGGTGGCTAATTTCCCTACACACTCGATTAATTCCTTTAATTCGACACTGCCTTCAGCTTTAGGTTAAGCCTTGTTTTAAGTCTTTTGACTGTTCAGAAGAATTTCTACAACGGCAACACTCGAGGAACAAAAACTTCTTAATTGGATATATATATATACCTAAAAGGGACAAAAACTTCTTAATCACGGTGGTCCAGTGCTAGGAGCCTAGGACTAGTACTACTACTGCATCCGACGCATGAATTAATATATATATATATGGTAGAACCCAATAAAAATATAAAATAATATGTATGAAATAAAACAAAGAAATAAAAAATGCATCTAATAAGACATATATATGCGTTTTTAATACGTACGTGATGGGGAAAAGGAACTCGTTATAATTAGCTAGCTAGAGATCAGTAAACAAGATATTATATAAAGCAACTAATTAATGCGTACCCTCGTGAGAAGAGTACTTAAAGGTTGTCTCCACCAAGTGATCCCTCGTATCAGAACGAAGAAAAAACATTTTTAATTAGCGGTAGGTGAAGTGGCAGTGGACGCGCTCAGCATTTGCCTCCATATAGAATCTATATTATAGATGACAGTCGATAGTTCAAAAAAGGGTCACTACAAGGAAAAAGCCTTTTTGCGGCGTTTTCAGATTCCTCGCAAATAAAAAAGATGCAAATAGTCTTTTTTGCGACAGATTCAAAGTTGCCGTTAAATTATACCTCGCAGCAATGAACATAGCGCGAGTGAACAGTTATAATGTTAATCACGATGAAATATTGACTTATTACGTCAATTTTTTCATCGCAATAGACGAACATCTTTTGCGTCGGCTTTTTTCTTGGCGAAAGAGAATTTGTTATGGTGATTTTTGAAGAAGCTCCACAATAAAACACCCATACATTTAATTGTTGCCTCGCGGTTTCCCGAACTTCTCATTCTCCTGTTGCTTCCCACCATCATCTTCCTCCCTCTGTTATTTTCCAGCGCGTAAATTTCCTTCCCAAATCGTAGACGCCTTTAACCAATTTGCATGTTGAAGGCCGTTTGTTCCCCGAATCATAAGGTAACGTCAGAAAATCTCGAGCCCTATCTCGTTAATTCCTTCCATTGTCTCCAGTCTGAAAAAAAGTTCTAGGGTTTATGGCTTGTTTTCTCGAAATTGTTGTTTTATGTTAATTAAACTCTATTCAGCACAACTAGCTATCCTTCAAATATTGTCACCATTAGCCAAGACTAGTCCGGAAGGATCCCACCATTAGCCAAGATGGAAAGCAGAGCTTGATTCGTGGGAGGAGCGAGAAAGCCAAATATTAAGGTTAGATATTTTTGCATTAAGGTGTCTTCTTTTCCCGAAATATTTGTCATTGAATATTTAGATCCAATATATTGCTGATACTCTTGATGCATCCACGAGTTGTTTCCTGCATGGAGTTAATCATCAAACTAAAACCTCATTAGAGACCTGTTGTGAAATTCTTGTGATGTAATGAGGAAGGGATGGGTTTGTAGAGTTGGGTTGCTATCAAGTTGGATTTGTGACATTGTGTTTATCATTTTTGGGACATTATGTTTATCAATTTTGCTAATTTTTCAATCAGTTGTGATAGAAAAATTACATCTCCTCATTAATTTCACTGCTGCAGATACACAGTGGACAGATCAATTCCATGATTGCATGTGTTATTCTTTTATTTCGTGGCCTCACTTTTCCAAGGAGTGAGTGTTCGATTGATGTACTTAGTAGTTGACCAGACCAAATCATAAAAGTAACTATTCCTATGCATTAACTCATTTACTAACAATCGATAATCATTCTCAAGAACTGAAATTATTGTTCCCGACAAAACGACTTAGCTTTACTAGCAATAGGCAATCACTCTCAAGAATTAACATAATTGACCAGCGTTTAATGTTCATTGTCATGCATATCGAAGCAGTTCCTTTTCTCTTGAGAAAATGAAGTAGTTTTGGACGAACTCAAATAATAGGGCATGATAAACAGTAGAGAAAACATTATTATGAATCTAATCTAATTCTTCATGTTCAATTATCTCAACCATGGATGCAATATTTTGGGGGAAAAACAGCCGTAGATATGGGCTATCGAATATATATCAGTTTAGCACACTGGAGAAAACACGAAATGCAATCGGATACCAAGCAATTTAAATATTTGCTAGAAAAGATAAGCATTTTGACCACGAAATCATTAGCCCAACTAAAACCCATATCATTTGTCTATTCAAGGGAAAGATATGCCTTAAAGAAGTTAATCAAAGGAGGCAAAACAAAACCAAAAAGACATACAAGAAGAAAAAGAAGAAGGGTTAAGTGAGTATGGAGGGAAATGTTAGAAATGGAACTTACCAAACAACGGCGGTTTGTGAGGGTGAGCTTTGATGCTAGGGCTTAGCATTGGGGGAGGGGGGGTTTGGATAAGAGACGCTGAGAGTGCTTTGTAGATGTCATAGCGATAGTAGTAGTAGTATCATTGGGAGTTTATTTTAAAACTTACCAATGGGGAGGCATAGCTGAGGAAAAGAAGTATCATTTGGTTAGTTGAAAGAAGATTTGTCAACCGTTGGATTGTGGTGGTTTGGGGATAAAAGATTTAAGGGTAACAGAGATTTACTTGGGTAATGGCTTTTGATATATCAATTGCAGAGCAAAGCTCTATGATTGGATGTGATAGATGTGAAATTTGGTAGTTCATGGGGAGGTTGGAGTTGTAAAGCATCTAGTGGAGCTTATGGGTTAGTTTGTGGGAATTTATTAGAAAAAGTAGGGATTCTTTCTCCAATAATGTTTGATTGAATATGGGAGATGGTAAGAGGATTCTCTTTTAGCATGATCTGTGGTGTGGGGATATTGCTCTTAAGCTGGAATTTCCTGCATCTTTTCATAATTACAAGGGATCAAAATGCAGCTGAAATGTACGTATTGCAATAGTAACAATAAGGTTGAATGGAGGCCATGTTTATTTTTAAAAGGGATGTTAATGACTAGGAAGTGGATGAAGTTAAGGGTCTGCTGGTTAAACTTTACAGCGAGAAAACGGTCTGAGAAAGAGAGGATTGCATGCTGGAAATGCGAAGTAAAATTGCTTCATCGAAGTTACAGAATTTTGTCAAGCCTGAATTCCTTGTGTATTCCCTAGGAAAAAGTATTTGGAAAGTGAAAGTTCCTTCTAAGGTTGCTTTTTTTTGTTGGGTGGCTTCTTTGGGCAAAGTATTGACTACTGAATTCCTTAGAATGAGAGGTTTGTTTATTGTGGATTGGTATGTTTTGTGCAAAAGGGATGGAGAATCTGTAAATCACCTTCTCCTTCACTGCGAATTGTCAATATTTTTGTGGGACGAGGTCTTGAGTAATGAAGGATTACATTGAGTAAAACGCAATGATGCGGTGGGTTTATTTATAGTATTTGGAAGGAAGTGAAGGGCTATAAGAAGGCACGAAGTGTGTTTTATGAAAATGATTCCTCCTTGTCTTATGTGGTGCATTTTGCGTGAAAGAAATGGGAGATGCTCCGAAGATTAATAAGTCGAATGTCCTTTGGGAGATCTTAGGGTTTTTTTCATCAGTACTTTGATTCCTTGGGCTAAAGCTTTTGTAATGGCAGATAATTTTCTGCATCCATTTTAGTTTTATGTGCATAGTTTTCTCTTTTTGTTTCTGGAAGTTGTAGGTATTTTCTTGACTTTACGTCCTGTGTACTTGGATTTATGCTTATTTCTTTGAATAAAATTTATTACTTATAAATTTGTAGCGTCTAGTGGTAGTAGTAGGTATTTCTTATAAAGTAAAGTCAAATGATCTCTCTCCTCATGACACACAAGGAAACGGAGGCCCTTTGGGTTTGGAGAATATTCAATTTGTGCATAGATCCTAAAGCTTCTAGTGAGTGATTTGGGCCGTTGGATGTAAAAGAGGAGCAATTTTGTCGGTCCTACGTAGGATCACTCTAGTATAAGTTTATAACCTTTTTTCCCTTATTCTCTTTTTTGTTTTTTTTTTGGCCTGTTTTAATGAGATTTTCCCGTGGAACTTAAAATGTTGTTGATGATTTTGGTTCATGAATTTCTGAGAGTGAGTTGCGACTTTTTTCTTGATTGCAAAATATCATACTTACTTTAACCTTAGTATTAAGGCAGGCCTACTAATTGTGGAGGGCTGCTCGACTTGGACTTGGACATGATCTAATATGCAGGGCCTTACTCTTAGGACACGTTAGAGTTGGGCTCAGATGGGAATAAAAAGGTGTAACAGTTTTCTATTTATTATAATTCATGTTTCTTTTCTCTGAAAAGAAGAAGAAGAAAGGTTCGTATTACTTGGGAACGCACAAATTAGTTGTACAAGGCAAATTACTTAACACTTAATTTATCAACCACTTTTGGTATTAGTAATTACCCATTAATTATTGATATAGTGTATAAATTATATATATGGAGCCCAGCCAGCCCTTCGTACATCTCGTGTTAGCTAGATAGGGCTTTTGTTGATTAACTTGATTATATTGTTTAGAGATCAGTGGGATTGAAAACTTAATAGTCATCTTAGCTTGTCTTTAGGATGAGATTTTTTAAATGAACAACTTTATGGTTTGTAAGCTTCTATCTATAAGGGATCAGTAGGTCAATTAATTTTGGCTTTTGTTGTGTATTGTACAATGACTGAAAACTTGGTAATTATGTAATAGTGACTATAGTCATTATTTTTAGCAGCGACATAACAATAGTACTTGCTTATCTAATTTAATACAATCATTATCCTTGGGAAAATTTATATTAACTTTTTTCACCATCTCTAATGTAAGAGAGATTGGGACAAGGTACAAATAGTACTGATCATTTGGGATGATGGATGCGGAATATATAAGTTGATCAATTCTGGTTAAGGGTTGGATTTATATATGGTTGGAGATCATATATGTGTTGTGCATGCACATTATAATTAATGGTTTTAATTTTGTAAGCACAATATGGATATATATGTACTGTATTTGAGGCTTTGTATAATGTATAGTTGGGAAGCTGTAAAAACAGACAAAAAGGTAATATTGGAACAAAATAATATTAGTAAACAGAAAAAAGACAAAAAGTGATTGGCCGGTAAATTAGTGATTGGCCAGCAAGGAGCCAGAGTGACTAGATTCTGAACCTGAAAAGTGGGTCTTTTTTCTTAGTACCTAATTTGGACTCGCTTTAGGTCCAATATTTATTCCCTTTCGAACTGCGAGTAGCTAGCAGGGACCATTTGTACCTTTTTATGATATTTTCTTCCTTTTTTGGAACGTATATGTCGTTTTAGATTTTCTTTATATATATATATTCTGGCCAATAAAAGGCTCGACCCTTAATGATGTGGAGAATCATTAAGCTAGTAGTACAAATACTACTACTTCATTCTGGTCATAGTACATATATGTCTGCATCCTTGCATGCATGCTGAAGCTAAAGGTTTAGGGGGCAGTAGTAGTACTACTGCATGATGTAGATATTGGAATAATAAAGAACTGTTGTTGTGCCTTGATAGACACAAAATGCTAAAAATTATCCAAGCTATATAATTTGTTGTTCCCTTGTGCAGGGCCTACAAGCTTGGGTGTTTTAGTTGCTAAAGTTGAAATCAATTTGACCTGGATAAGGAGCAATATGGGCAGGCTTGATAAGGAGCATGCACAATTAAGTGCTTGAATTATGCTGATTGAGGAAATAAGACTCGTAAGTAGATAGCTCCCCACACTCTTGTTCAATTATTTGTTACATATGAACTGATCATGCACACCTACTTAGCAATACTATAAAACTTACATTCACATCAGCTTTTTGTGTAGTTTTGAGGTTAAGGTTTCTGTTATAGTAATTTTTTCCTTTCACTTGGATCTTTTGGTTGCTGTGGTGTTTATGACATTCACTTTTATACCCTTCCTTATAGCTAATCAACAGATTTTCATAATATAAGTAGGTAAAACCTAGCTAGCTGAAAACTACTTTCTGTTTTTGTGTTATTACATACAAAATGTAATAATAGATTTTCCAATGCACTTTTTTGCTCTTATCTGCAAGTGATTAATAAACGCCCGAAGTCTGTTGTCTGCTTGTTAAAACCCCACATACTTAGTATAACCTTTCATCACTTGACGTTTTAATGCTCCTAGTTTTTTATTTTTGAAAAATGTAGGCTGTTTTCATTAATCATGTTGTGCATGATATCACTCAATTATTAAGTCCACTGTGAGACGTTTTTTAATGTATTGGTGATATGAGCTTTAGCTCTAATAGATGTACTGTTATTGTGATGGTCCTTTATACACAAACCCCCAATAATCCTGGGTCCAATAGATGTTTATTTCTTATCCTAGAAATAAACTCTTTGTGTTTGTTTTAGGTGGATCATTGTTACTATCAACAACTTGCAGCCTAATAAGTGCTGGAGGAAGGATCTTTAATTAAGCTGTGAGGACCACCATCCTTTTGACGGATCCACCCTCAGAATTGACCCTAACGAATTTTAGCGATCCCCTACGGTGAAGGTATAAATGCTATATAATGTTTCAACCCTATTAAACTCTTCCTTTCAGGATCCGATTTTTTTCTAAATTATTCCATGCATCCATTAATCACCCATATTTCCAGTTCAGTCAATAGATGTTTTTCTTTTAATGCGTGGATGGTATCCTCTATCAGCTAAGTATGCGACTACATGTTCTATTGGTTTTTGGAAAATATCTAATTTTTCATGAATTGTATGTGGCCAATTATAAAAGTTTCATCTAGTCTTAACACATGTTGTTCAGGCTAGTCACATTATGTCCTATGAAACTATTTGGACAGCATCTTAAATGTTGTCCGTATCCTATGTCGATATATATCTCTACAATCTGCCTTTATGTTAATTCACCTAATTGAAAGAAGCTATATAGCCGAACCCATACGATATTTGATTTATTCACGCCTAAACCCATCAACTTCCTCTGTTGATAATCATTTGTCAGTGTTTTTTAGTTATGATGTTTCTAAGGCTACCTATGCGAATTTTCTCTAATTGTGAGCTTAAGCTCAACATAAAAAATTCTTAGTAGGATTAGTTATCTGAAATAGTTTTCCATATAAATACTTTAACCTAGATTGACGTTCAACTCCCAGCTGTGTGAAGTTTCCTGGAACTTATCCCTTTTACTTCTTGATCATTCTCTTCTGATTATTGTTTTTCTAGTAATAATTATTTTTCTAAGATATATGGATAATCCTCCGAAATGATTAAGACATCTTGTTAATCGGCCATACTTGTTTTAATTTCAAGTTGGGCTTAGATAAAAGAAAAATACTTAAATAAATATTCACATGCAGAAACACAAAGAAAACTTTTGTTTAACTTAATTTTAAATATAAACAATGCTAATTCTCGACTTATTATGACGGAACTCCCCTCAAGTCTCTTTTTTGGCCAAGAGTGACAAGAGGGGATGACAGTTTTTGTGGAAGGAGTTGCGGTCTATACGAGACTGACAGTATCGTGTCATTTGTATTGTTTACATATGCACGTGAACCTGCTTGTACTTACACTTACAGTACATGAAGTGTTCAGTCGGCATGGGTCATAGAGTTGACCCAGTGTACTGGAACTTTACACTTGATGCACTTTCAAGTTCACCAAGAAAAGTGTTTGCCTAACCACCTTCCTTGTGTTCGACAAGTGACGGCGGTTCCTAACCAAAACTATAGTTGCATTGTCACATTAGGACTATCTTCCCCCTTCTATCTGTATTAACAACGACTTCTATTTTTTCTAGATGGACAAGAGTTGGATGGATCTTAATGATCGACTTATGTTAGCACAATACGCTGAAGGGGTTGAACAGTTCCTCATACTAGCACGAAGCCATGCAATGGGAACTAACTGCATTCAATGTCCATGTCGTTTGTGCTATAATAATATCTTCCTACCTATAAGCAAGGTTGAAACCCACTTGTTCATAAATGGGATTAACCCAAATTACAAGTAGTGAATTTTTCATGGGGAGGAGGAAATTTTGGATGTTAGTGATGACCATGATGGTGCCTTACCTAGTTATGAAGACGAATACATTGATGACATGGAGCAGATGTTAGATGATATCAGGGAAGATACGTTCATGGATGCACCCTCAAACTGCACTGCTCTTGGAGCTCAGCCACCTATAACCGAGCCTACACCAACCTTGTCATTTGAGAAACTATTGGATGATGCTCGTCATCCACTGTTCGAGAGGTGTAAAAAGTCTTCAAAGCTCTCATTTATTGTGAAGTTGCTGCACATTAAAACTACTGGGGGTTGGTCAATAAAGTCATTTGACCTTCTACTCGATTTGTTGAGGTCTGCTTTTCCCGAAGCTCAATTGCCTCATTCATACGAGGAGTCACGGTCATTGGAGCGGGGGTTAGAATTCAATTACCACAAAATCCATGCCTATCCTAAAGACTGCGTTCTATTCTGAAAAGACAATTCTGAAATGAATGAGTGCCCCAAATGTAAGGTCCCTAGGTGGTTGTCGAACACACATAGGGGCCGTTTAATCCCTAAGAAGGTGTTGCGTCATTTCCCTTTAAAGTCGAGGTTGCAACGGCTATATATGTCTGCTAAGATTTCAGCTGATATGAGATAGCATAAAGAGCAATGAGTGAGTGATGGTAATACTATGAGGCATCCTGCAGATTCAATAGTGTGGACTACATTCGATAAAGATTATAGTTGGTTTTCGAAAGATCCCCGTAATGTTCAGCTTGGTCTATCGAGTGACGGTTTCAATCCTTTCAACAATCTTGCGAAACCGTATAGTGTGTGGCCTGTGATTCTTGTGCCGTATAACTTGTCTCCGTGGCTGTGCATGAAAGAGCAATTCTTTATCACGTTTCTTATTATTCTTGGTCCAAAATCACCAAGAAATGATATTGATGTATACTTGCAGCCATTGGTAGATGAATTGAATGATTTATGAAAAAATGAGGTACATACATACAATGCCTGCACGAAGGAAACATTCAGGTTGCATGCTGTTTTATTATGGACAATAAATGACTTTCCTACATATGGTAACCTGTCAAGATGGTCAACTAAAGGAAAATTGGCCTGCCCTTCATGCAATGTAGGTACGGATTCAGAATGGTTGAACTTTAGCCGAAAGCACACCTACATGGGACATCATCGGTTTTTACCGGCAAACCACGTATGGCGAAGAAAAAAATATGTGTTCAATGGTAAGGAAGACCATCGCTTTCCGCCAACTGTATTGTCAGGGCCGAATATATTAAGTCAACTAACTCTTCTTGGGGATGTTAACTTTGGGAAATCCCATAAGAAGAGAAAACGGACTTCTCAAGAGTTGAATTGGTCTAAGAGAAGCATACTCTTCAACTTACCATATTGGTCCACACTTCAGCTTTGACATAATCTTGACGTTATGCATATTGAAAAGAATATTTGTGATAACATACTCTGCAAATTAATGAACATTCCTGAAAAAAGTAAAGATAATATTAATGCTCGTCGTGACTTGGCCACTTTGGGCATAAGAAAGGAATTACATCTAATCCATCAAGGTGACCGGTGTTTAATGCCACAAGCAGCTTTTACCCTATATGGAGCTAAAAGAACAGCGTTTTGTCAGTGGTTGGCCGATGTGAAATTTCCAGATGGTTTCGCGGCCAATATTTCACGTTGTGTCTCTGTTCGTGACTGCAAGATCTCCGGGCTGAAAAGCCATGACTGCCATGTTTTCTTGCAAAGACTACTTCCTATTGCAGTAGGGGGTTGCTTAAGAAATGATATTGCTTTACCTTTAACCGAACTTAGCAATTTTTTCAAATAAATATGCGCCCGAACATTGAATGTAGAACGTTTGGCACAATTGGAAGCTAACATCGTTCTCATTCTATGCAAGTTGGAGATGATTTTTCCTCCTTCATTCTTCGATGTGATGGTCCACCTCGCCCTCCATTTGTCTCGAAAGGCATTACTTGCAGGCCCAGTTCAATATAGGTGGATGTACCCATTTGAGAGGTATCTTAGGAAGTTCAAGCAGTATATAAAGAATAAGGCTCGTCCAGAAGGATCAATAGCTAAAGGCTACATTCATGTTGAATGCTTGACTGTTTGCTCGATGTATCTCAAAGATGTTGAGACAAGGTTCAACAGAGCTGATCGCAACATTAATGGTGGCGAAGAGGATGGGAGCGATGGGTTCAAGATTTTCACCCAGAAAATTCGTCTATTGGGTATGGCATCATCTGTAGAGTTAGATCGACAACTATTCACCTCAACTCATTGGTTCGTTCTTAACAACTGCATGGAGATTACTGGCTACATAGAGTATGCATCTTCACCCCAGTTCATCCTTTCCATCTATAAGCTTCTTTAACCAACTCATTTAAGATGTTATTTTGGTTACTACACATATTAAAGTGCATTATTACACTAAGAAATCAAATGCATATTCGTTCTTTCCATGTGTGTAGGGAGCACTATGGAATATATAAGGAAAAGAACCCAACCCATGTCGATTAGGCTCATCAAATAGAGTTCCCTTCATGGTTCAAGAAACGTGTAGGTTGCCCTTTTGAATCCTATATAGTCAGTGCATAATGTTCATTGTTGAACAAGTAAATCTAATTGTGCAATAAAACATTTGATCGATATTTTTTATTAATTTCCCAGGTTCAAACTCAGCGTAAAGATAACCCTGGTGAAGTGCCTGACAATCTATATGCTTTAGGGTGCAGCCCTGACAGTTGTGTTGCATCTTACGCTACTTGCATAGTGAATGGAAAAAGGTTCCACACAAAGAATCAAGAGCAACGTAGACGAACTCAAAATTCAGGTGTGTTAGTAACTGGTGACGATCAATCAAACAATTTAGACTTCTATGGTGTTCTAAATGATGTTGTTGAGTTACATTACATGGGATGGCGTCGTGTCTACCTATTTAAATGTGAATGGTTTGACGTTGGTGATCCAAAACAAGGTGTCCGAGTAGATACGCATATGACTAGTATTAATGTCAACCGGACATGGTATAAGGATGAACCGTTCGTCTTGGCATGCCAGGCTGAGCAATGTTTTTACGTCAAAGATAGAAGGGTTAAAGGTAGTTGGTGTGTTGCACAAAAGTTCACAAATAGGAATGTATATGACATCCCACCACTGCATATTTCCGAGGATCATGAATATGAAAGTGACGGTGATGCTTATCAAGATAATGAATCTGAAAGCGTACATAAAAATGTTGAATGTGCTGATGGTGGCCTGGCAACTCCACTACATAGGCCTAATATAGAACCAACCGAGTTTGATGCATCAACAATGAATGTGAATTCTACTCAGCACCAACCAGGCAAGGATTTTATTGACGACGTAGAGGCAACATCCATTTCAGACGATGGCCTCGGGGATTGTTATTGCTCTGACCTAGAGGATTCGGTGTCCACAAATTCAGATTTGGTTTCTGACTAGATAAACTCATTTTCAGAATTTAGGAGTTAAGGTTAATTTTCTAAACTTAAACTTGCACTTGTAAGAATTTATATTTTTCTGTACAACCCATGATCCTTAACTAACAAATCGAGCTGGTCTTTCGATATAGCTAGGATGAATATACAATTTCATCCTAGCTATATAAGTATTTGTATTTATGTTACAGGCCCTTCCAAAGACTGTGCATGATAGGAGACTTTAAACTCCACACATTGGAAAGACAGTTGGATCTTTTCAAAGAAGTTCTAATGCACTTGTAAGTGATTTTTAATGGCTACATGCCTCATAGGCAGCTTATGAGTAGTAGTACAACCTTATTTAAACTCTTCATGCATATGATGGATATTGCAGTAGAGATTTAATTTCAAGTTGGTAGATTATAAAAAAAAAAATGATAATTCATTTGGAGGTATTCCCCACCTGTGGCAGGTCCATCAATTACATTGGAGATGATTTCAGCATGGTTGGAGCCCATCCTTGTTATGATAATTCAGGATGTATTGTTTATATTTTATGATTTGTATAAAAAAGATCAAATGCTTAATGAAGAAAAACTCTAATGTGTGGGATGGCATTTCAGGTATCACCTTTTCTAATTTTTATTAAATGAAGGATTGACTTAATATAGACATTGCTAGTTGGGCAACATGGGCATGCTTATGCCCATGATTGATTAGTACTTATCTGGTTTGAGGACTGCCAAACCATCAATCCAGATAAGCTAATAAAAGTAAATCTCCTATGCATAGACAAAAAAACTATCATTCATGCGGGTCCATGTTTTTGCATCCTTGTTCGCTGAGACAAATCTGCTGGGATCTGAAAATCTGCTTTTAATCACTTGATCAGAATGTGTTGATGAACCCTACACACGTTTAGTATCAAAAAATGAAGTTAACACAAGGGGTAAGCTAAGGGAGCAAGAATATATGAACTACAAGTGAGGGGAGATGTAGTAGACACATCAAGTCAATGTAGTTAATGTGTGCACAAAGATTAAAAAAACATATTGAAGAAGTAAGAGGTTGTGGTGATGAACGAAACCCAGATAAAGCATATAATGACAAAGTGTTTATACTTATTAAAAAAATGATGTTTGTTTAAAGATGTTGGATGTGCGACACACATTAAGTCTAACAACTAGAGTACAAGGCAACTTGAAAATTTATCGACTTATTTATGAATAAAATCTTTGGATGAATCTATCTAATATATGCTCGAACCTATGGGTATTTGGATTAAAGTATCATTGTGCGATTAGTAGAGTAATTGAGATTTAATCATAGGGAGGACTTGCCTTCAGGCCTATTAATAACAAATAATTGTTGTAAAAAATAAACCCAAATTAATTGGAGAGTTCTACATACCACACTCCCATTTCAATTTCATGCTACTATGATCATGGGGTAGCATTGCTCATCTCTTTTAACAAGCTTGTTCAGTATTCCAATATTACATTAAATTAACTGATTAAAAAACATTACTACATTAAATTATCAAATACTTATAAATAGTTTAAGTTGTACGCTATGAAGTCTAGGTGGACTAACATCAACAAGTCAAGATGATGCTACATTTTTAAGGTGGTAATTAGATAACATTGGGCTCGAGGAGGCATCTGATGAAATGAAGTTAGTCTTATGCTCCACTCGTTCAATTGCGGAATAAGTTTGGGAATCTAGCCTCATATGCTTCGTTGTTTGGAGCAACATAATCATAATGGCTAATGTGAAAATAATTGCACTTGTTAGTAATCATGAGTCATATCCTAAGTAGATAGCAACGTAGATTTAATAAAAGTAAATCTAAGAACGAGTTAGGCCCAGTATAGTGTATACATAGAGTTTGCCTCTCAATGCAAACCATAGTCAAACAACATCGAGAACAAAGACCATGCCATTGAAGCTCTGATTTCTTTCTATATAACATTGGGTTGTATTCATGAATACAACCCAATGTATTCATTTCCAAAGGAAAGGACACTCTAAGCCTGTTACAAGATATGAAGCGCCATAATCAAAGGGTGCATACTTCTTGACTCTATTACCAACACAACCAATGCACCGGCCATTTGGTGTGGTGGTGAACACGCTGAGCGGTAAGCTAAGCTATTCGACTTGTTTGGATAGGAGATATAGTAAGAGAATTGACTACATAAGTCATAAGATTCTATAGTCAAATACTGTCAACAAACCAACCCGGATCTGCCACTGAAAGTCTCTTTGTGTTGTTAGAGGTATAGCCTGGAAAATCTGCCTTTGGTTCTTCGATCCATTAAAATTTCAACGACATAGACCATTGGCTTTGTTCGGTGGCATTTCAGTTGTCTCCCCTCCTCTTTCAATCTACACGCTCAACGTAGATAGGCTCTGGTGGCCTCGGCTTCTTCTTCTATTAGGCGGTGACAACCCCTACCTTCCCTGACCATGCTTTCCCAAGAACCCAGTTTTTACTATTGGGCAAGCTTGTCCCAAGAAAATGTATATAACAATAAATAAATATTTATTTGAATTTATAAAAGCAAACAGTAATAGTTATAAATGGCAATTGATGCGTCAGAAATACTTATAAAAAAAAAATCTAAAAACTTTAATCTGAAATTGGTTGATACAGGAGGGGTAAATTTAGTGAAATTAACTATATGGCATCATACTTTAGAAATTTCCAGATGAGCTGATTAATTATTAAAAAGTGTTAGCTTAATTGAATATTACATGGAAAAGAATAAGTAAAAATGTAATATGAAGTTAGTAAAGCAGACAACGCATTAGGGAACTTTACATTGGGAATAAAAAAGATGGCAAGGAAAGTATATGGGCGGGAGGCATTTGCACCTGAGCCAAATGAAAGGATCTCCTGTGTAAAATCTGAGTTCAACTACACCAGTAAACTGATGTGACAGTTTAGTACATACCAGAGTGTGTGGGCAAAAATACTTACGGGTGTTTTACACAACTCAAAAGCACTTGAGTCTCTTCATACTAGTGCATGGTGCTGCTTTTGCTAGGGATTCCTGTAGGCTGGAAGATTATGGCTTCTCGTGCTTTTAACTCTTTGTTAGCGAGTGGTTTTGTTTGGTGCATGAAGATTAAAGAAACTCTGATTTCTCTTCTAGAAATATATTAACTTCTACAAGTAGTGAGGGGCTTTTTACGCAAGACTTCTCTTACAAGGTATGTGTTGAACCCTTTTACCCACAAAGTTGTTCTATATGTTTCTTATGGTGATTTTATTGAGCATTTATTTTCTTTATCAAGAAAATGAAGTATTCTCAGTTAATAGCTTGTATATTAAATTTGTAAAGGAGGCTTAAGTTCTAATGCAAATTTTGGACTGCAGGAACCCTTCTCTGACCCTAGCCAGGCAACACAATAGAGATATACTCGACTGGTTGGATAAACTTGAGGTATATACAAAGCTCTCATTTGAGGGTTGGTGCTTATTTGAATTTTCCTGCTTGGGTGCATGAATCCTTTGTCCATATTAGGCCTGAAAGGGGATATAGCTTGTATATTAAATCTGTAAAGGAGTCTTATTTATTGTGCAGTTTTTGGATTGCAGAAACCCTTCTCTGAACCCAGCCAGGCAACACTATACTCGACTCGTTGACTAAATTTGAGGTAAGTGGAACTGCCTTTGAGGCCTGTGAGTTGGTGCTTGTCATTTTCCTGCTTGCCCTTTGAGGCATGTGTTCACATCATGCCTCAAAGGGGATTTATCTTTTTGGTGCCCCCTGAGCCCATGCATGGATCGGTCTATAATGTGTGCAGCAATTTGTGATGGCCAAGGCCGGCTCTTCCATTAGGCTGGCTAAGCAGTTGCCTAGGGCCTCTAGTGGAAGAAAGATTATGTGAAAAATCTCAAAGCCTTGAAAAAAAAGTCAAAATGCATCAAAACTTGAATAAGTCAATGTGAAAATATCAAAAGAATCAAATAGATTTTATACCTTTGTGTTATTTTTTGAATTATCATATTTCTATTTTCTTCTGAAAACTAAGCTTTTATTGAACTTTTCTTGGTTTATAGGTTTTTTTTTTTGGAATATTTGAGCTCAACATTAAAACTTATATTTTCAGATTAAGTCATTAATTTATAAAGATGTTGGTAATGCTCCTAATTACCAAAAACGACCTAATTGGCATAAGTTTTTCTTTCTTTTGTGTTGCATGAGTAGTCTTTGTGATGATATTTCTATATACATGTTAATTTTGGAATTTAATTTTTTAGAATTCTACAATGTTTGAGTTTACTTGATGATGATGAGAATTTTGCTCTTATCTATTTCCTTGTCTTATCCAATGTTGGTACTGAGACATGAAGTTGCTATAAATTCTCATCTATATTCACTTGGTAAATATTTCACATAATCTCATTCTAAGGGTGCACCTGCCTTTTGTCATTATTAGTTTAATATACAATGCAAAAATTATAAAGAGCAAAATCTCCTTTTCATAGGGCATAAAAGATTTCCATATAATCCTTTGAAGTCACATCGGGCCCCGTTTATGCTTAAGAAATGCATAGATTGTTTATTAAAACATTATTAACAATAATGATTATAATTAAGTTTAAGAAACTAAAACGCGTCTTGTAAAACTAAATTTGATAAACAACTTTTTAAACCGGACTTTTTCTAATAAAGAATTAGTCGGTTATTATGAGAAGATTCTTAAAAATCTTCATCATTAACCTGGTCCAAATGCAAAACAATAAGAATGATTTTTAAATAGGTATGTAATGTAAATCCTAAAAATTCAGTAACCTTATTGAATTTTTTGAATTTTACTTTCTAAAATTAAATTTGGTTTCACACCATGTTTTTGCATGAAGCCCTACAACATATTGACCCGGCCCTGGTGATGGCTATGTATCCATATGATGAAATAAATGATTGATTCCTGGCTGGAGCTGCTAGCTTAATTTAACATGTTTGTATTTACACACACACAAAGGTAGCCTCCCTTATTAATGTGGCATAATAAATGGAGCAGCATGTCCTTAGGGTAAATTGGAAGGACAATTTCAATGCGTAGGCTACAGATAGAGACCTGTCCCTTGGCTGGGTGACATTATTCCAGCCAACCTCGGCATCACTTTCCAACAGCTCCAGTAATATTGGAATATATATAAGCATAGTGTTTTGAGATATATATTTATTAGAGTTAAACATTAATTGTTCTGAAATTAGGTTGTTTTGGAAGTTGAATCACCCTGAAAAAGGCCCTTCATCACTCTTGAATGACTATATTAACTAATCAAATATGGCCTGTGATTATAATAGGCAGTTTCAAGTATAAGATATATGGCTCAAATTGGACGAGGAAGGGGGTTAAGACAAGGTGGAGGCTACAGACGCACTGGGGCTTACAGCAGGCGACCACATCCGCATCGTCCAATAATTGCATCATGTACCCCAAGCGAAAAAGGCAATGGGGATAGCTCTGACGATTCAATGAAGCCTCCAAGTGTAGTTCCTGAGACAGAAGTTGTGCATCCAATATTGGATCCTACACAAGTAGAGACGAGAATGGTTGATTCTTTTTTTATGCTCACCTATTGTGTTGAATATTCTACAGTTTATATACATGTTTGGTTTAAAATTTGCTAATCAAAAGTCAGACTTATACTTAAATTAAGTTTGATATTCCCTATAGGTGAAGTTGTTCCGAAGTCGAAACCAACAAATATTGCAACAACGAGGCGGGGCCGAGGTCCCTCCAAATGCATTGAGTTTGATAAGTTTCGAAAGCACAGGAAAATACCACTCAAAATTAATGATGGGCAAACGGCCCTATGCTGTGAGAATGCGAACATATTTACCACACGGGTGACATGGATATTAAAGCATCATGCGAACATGAGTCACGCATGATGGACTGATGTTTCGATAGCAGAGAAAGATGAACTGATCGAACGTGTCCGGGTAAGCTTCTATTTAACTTGCATTGGGTATGCTTTAGCTTGTATTTGACAATTAATTATGGAAACTAATGACTTGATATGTTTAGGCTGACTTCATTTTGGATTGGAAATTGGAAAATCATAGACAGACGGTGTGGAAACAATTGCGTAAGTGATTCAACACTTTCCACCATCAGCTGCACAAGAAATATTTGTCATATGGCAGCCATGAGGAAGCATTGGCTGGTGGGACTGAATTGATATCTAATTTAGTTTGGGTGAAGTTATGTGGTAGATGGGGAAGTGAGGCCTTCAAGGTATATGCAAGCATTAAAACTAATGTTTTTATGATAGTTGTGGTTCCTAAGAGTATTTGTTTCAGAACTTTATGATGGATCTTCAAAGTTCTCATTTTTTATTGTATTTGCAAAAAATGTCAAAGCAAAACAAAGAGAACCGAGGCAAGCTGAAAACCAATCACACCTCTGGGAGGAAGTCATTTGTGAGAGTCTTGGAGGAGAAGGTATCCTCTGCTTATTAACTTCATCAATGTATGTGAATGACTAAAAACAATCAAATACTAAAACATAAGAACCTATATTTAGCCTTCTACCAAACCACAATAGACAAATGACATTGAGCCTGGCATCAATGTCAAAAATCAGTTCACATTAATAAATTATTACTTGAACTTCACTGCTGCAGAATATACAGCCAAATTAATGCCAGGCATGTGCCAAATGGCATTAGCAGCTACCCAGCTTACTTCCAACAGACCACTATATAATCTAAAACTTAGTGAAAAGTGATGAAGACTCAAAGTCTTCATGCCAATAATTTAGACTTTGAGTTTATTAACTACTAGTGTCTTTATTAGTAATGGCTTACTTTGTCATCATGCTTTTCAACACTCACACTAATCAAAGAACGGTACATGGAAGAATCTGCTTGCTGTTAAATATGGATAAATTTAGGAACAACTAAATTTTAGTATGTAAGATTTCTCTTTATACTTCATTGTTGCACAGCAGTCGACTACAACAAACTTGGTCGAGTTCTACAAGGAAGTTCGTTGGTCTAGGAGTAAAGACAAGTTCGTGACATCTACAACAGAAGAACTTTATGTGAGAATATTAATATACCTAGTGCTCCTCATTATAGTCTATCATAAACACAAAGTTCTGTAGTAACTTCACTGACAGTGTGGTAAAGAACAACCTTTCAACTTTAATTTACTTTGATTATGTATACTCTGTGCAAAAGCAATTGGTTGACAGGATGGAAGGTATAGAACCTGAGCAACGGACTGAAGAGGCAGCAGCTTCTGTATTTAGGGAGGTACTAGGCCATAGACCAGGGTATGCTAGAGGTCTAGGCGAGATGGTAATACCCACATCTACACAAGAAGATGATCGTGAAAGGGAGAAACGTCATGCTGAAGAAGTGGAAAGATATAAAAAAGATGCTGAGTATTACAAGACTTAGTTTGAGGAGTTAAAGGGAGAATTTAGAGTACTTATGGAGAGGCAGCGTGAAAATGAGAAGCACTTGTATGGACTGATGTCAGGAATGTCACAAGGTGAGTTTCAGAGAGAGACTCATGGAGCTGCTTAGGGCAGCAATGAAGACATAAACATTTTTGTGGGGGCTTTTTGTGTAGTTTTCTTCTTCTTTTTTTTTTCTTTTTTATGTTAAATGCCCATATGTAATTATGTTTTTGGGGCATCACAGATATTTTGGGGGATGAAACGTGGTGTTCATGGGCAGTCAGTGCATGAAGTAGTTAGTACAGATATAGTGTGTGCTTGTAAATAGTGTATGAATATTTGGATGCATGAACTAGAAATTGAATTTTGTAAGCAATGTCATCTGGTATGGGCCATGATCGTAGTAGTTAGAAGATATGTATAACCTGGTCATATGGTATGTGCCCTGACGACTCTGAAATCAGGTGATCAAAATAAATGTTTTTGTTATTTCAACTTTTTTTGTTAGGTAAAATCAGGTTACAAACTATTCCATAAATAGTTTGTAAGTAGAAATCATTCGAATTGGCATACTAACACTTTGTTATCATGTTTCAACTTACACTTACAGGTACAAGCAGTGCTTGCATAGTGGTTTTCATACAAAGATGACACTAGGCTCTTGGTGGACTATACATGCAGATAAGATGTGGAGACAAGGTTATCCATTTAATACCTTGTAATGGTTATAGCATTTGCTAGTTTATAAATAAAAAATGCCTAGTTCACTTTTAGTTTTACCTTATATGGGATTCATACTTTGAGAGCATTTAACTACATATGAAGAGTAAAATTGCTGCTAGTACATTTGGAAAACTATCAGTACATAGATGTATGGGAATGAATGATATAAGAAAGTATGGAACTAAAGTTGCTCTGTAAGGGTTGTGTGAGTATTGGGATGTGTTTTTGTTATTGTAGAGTAATGAATAATGGAAAGTCTAATAATTAAAGTTTAAGTGGGTTATGGCTAATTTCTTTTTTATGATAAATATGTGATGCATGTTGAAGATGTATATGCATGTTTTATACATCTTTTCCTTCATGTTCAAATTGAATGGCAATGTGCTTCTTCCATAGGGCAGGTATATAGTTGATTGAGAAAGTATAACTTGATTGGGTTACTTCATAGTAGGCTTTCCTTCTAACTACTTGTTTGTCCTACTAGGTGGTTGTTTCACAGAGAAGCCTAGCTTTGATGCTAATTTTGTTGATCATCTTAGCAAGGAGCCAAAGCTAAGATGTTGTGGGTGCCTTGGTTTGACGAAGATGTAATTCAACAACAAGATGCATAGTGGTAGATACTTTCTTGTTGTGATGGAGTGCTGTTCAAGTGAAGATATTCCTACCTCAGCCAGCCCCGCTGTAAAGTGACTATATTGCTTGCTGCCAAGGTTTATGAAACTTTGGAATATTTGGCAAACTTAGTATTAATGTGTTGTATTTGGTCAGTGGCTAGTATAACTGGTCTAATATTGACTGTTTGGGAAAGTAATGTGTAGTTGTGGATTTATGACAGTTGATGAATGAATAAATGTGTTTATTAATAGTCAAGTTGGGATGTTTTATTGTGTATCCAATTAGTTTGGGCAGATGAACAACTAGGTTGTGCTTGTGGTATTTCCCTCATTCAATTATTCTAAGGAAAGTGATATAATTATACAAAATGTGATATTATATCAATTTCTGAAAGGTAGGAGTTTCATAAACTGGTGCCATGCAGTAGTGTATCATGTGTGGGAATTGTCCCAGCAAGGTTCCTAACAAAAGGTATTTCCAGAGTCATGAATGGATGCTATTGAGGACAATAAATCAGTTGTATGCAAGGGATCTAAACGTCAGTTGTGTATTTAATTTATTGCCAGCAATTAAATTTCCTAATATTATTGGACAGTTGCAACGAAATGTTCTATTGGTTGGGAAAAAGTCATTTGTACTAGTTAGATCCAGGGAGTGGCGAGCAATAAAATTCGACGGGAACAAATCCTATTTCCAACGAGAATCCAAAAGCGCTGCCACTAGGCCATAATGGTAATGATACATAGACGACATTTCCAGTGACAATAAGCCACGCAAAAAGATTTTCAAACTCAGTGATTCTATGCAACGCTGCAAAAAATTGATTTATAGCGGCGAAAGAAGTTTATAGCAGCAAGAAAAGCCACCGATAGAAATTTTTTTTCCCAGCTAAAATTCCATTCCTTACAAAAAGTTCTTCAATTGCAGCGATCAATTCTGGTAACTATCACGTATTTGCAACGTAATGCGTAAACTGTTGCAAGCCTTTTTTCCAATGCATAAAAGGATATTTGCATCGATGCCATGGAACGCTGCAAAATATCTGTATTTGCAGCGATTATTTTTGAACTTGCAGCGATGATTTAACAATGTTAAAGGTTGGATTATTCCCAGCAATGCCTTGCAACTCCTCCCAATTGCAGCTTTTTTTTTTTTTATTATTGCAGCGATCCCTTAACGACGCAAAAGGCTGAGGATTTTACAGCAATGCCTTCAAATGCTGCAAAATATCTTTTAATTGCAGCGTTTTTAGTATTAGTTGCAGCGGGGACATTACGTCGCTATTTGGTATTTGCAACGCATAACGTCAGCTAGTGGAGGCCTTTTTCCCAGCGAATAAATGTTCATTTGCAACAAACAAGGGAACGCTGCAAATAAACTCTTTTGCAACGTTTTATGCCGATTCCCCGCTAAGAAGCATCAGCATCCGCTTTTTGGCGTCCAATGTGCAGCGGCTCAAAATTCGCTGGAAATAAGTTTTTGCTGCGATTTTGAGGCTTTTTGCGGTAAATTTCTTTCGCCGCAAAAAGCCTTTTTCCTTGTAGTGGGTTATCTTGTTATCCAATTTAGACCTAGGGCGGCATGTAACTTTTGCTGGACTACTTATACTTGTGATCCTAATATAAATTGTACAAAATCAATGTTGTAGCACTTAAAAAAATAGTGTAAGAAGTTTCCAATTAGGAAAGTGGATAGAAACCAATCTGTATTAGGTTTCAAGCCTAGAGAAACCAGAGGGGGGCTTGTACTTATTGCTTATAGTATTGAGGATTGTAGAGAAGCCTTAGCAAAAATGTCGATTGCTGATGAGCTGCCTTTTAAATTTGTGGAAAGGGAGGGATTTAAGAGATTTATTCTTATTATGCAATCTAGATGGGTTGGAATTTCATTACGTATAACGGTTGCAAAAGATGTTTTTAGACTTTATTTGAGAGAGAAAGACAAGTTGAAAAGTGCTCTTAAGAGGCAACAAATTTTTCTAACCGCGGATACATAGACATCCATGCAAAATTCTAACTACATGTGACTCACTACACATTTTATTAATGAAGATTGAAAAATGCACAAAAGAATTATCAATTCTTGTAAGGTGGAAAACCATAAGGGTGAGACATTAGGTAAGAAAATTGAAGTGTGTTTAATTGAATGGGGGAGGCCTAAAATATTTACAATTACACTTGATAATACAAGTTCAAATAATAGGATAATTTCGTATATCAAAAGAAAGACAAGGAATAGAAAGGACACGATTTTGGAACATGAGTTATTGCATATAAAATGTTGTGCTCATATCTTGAATTTGATCAATCAATTGCAAGAATTAGAAGGGCTGTGAAGTATGTAAAATCTTCTCTACAAAGGTGGAGCACATTTAAGCAATGTTGTGATAATAGTAAAGATATTACTTGTAAAAGTCACGTATGTTTAGATGTAGTGACTCGTTGTAACTCTACCTATATGATGTTGGATAGGGCTGAAAAGTTTTAAAAAACATTTCAATGGCTAGAGGATGAAGATTCGGGATATATTAAGAGTATTGAGGAGGATCATAGTAAGGATGATGATGGTATTAGTGAGTTGAGTAAAAGAGTGGCATCCAAGTCAGGGTCTCCAACCAAAGATGATTGGGCAAAGAGTAGGTTGTTTGTAAAGTTTCTGAAATTTTTTTACGAAGCAACCTTGCGTTTTTCGGGAGTCAATTATGTCACTTGCAATTATTTTGTCTCGAAGCTAATGACAATTCAAGATGCAATTAATTTGGAGTGTGTGGAAGAGCCACATAATTTGAGGTCAATGACATGTAATATGAAGTCTAAATTTAAGAAATTTTGGGGAAGCTTTGAAAAAATGAATCTCTTATTGTATGTTGGGTTGGTTCTTAATTCTCGATATAAAATGCGATGTCTAGTATTTTGTTTTGAATAAATGTATGTTGATAATAGTTCGATTGTTATTATGTTGGTGGACCAGGTTGAGGATGCCTTGACTCGTTTATACAATAGTTGTTATGAAAATGATGGAGGTGATGTTGGGGCACAAGTTCAAACTATAAGCCAATCAAGCGAGGGAGGGACTAGTTCTAAAAGTTTAAATAGTCGAGTAGAATATATGAGGTCATTTAAATTGGCTCAATTTAAGAAGCACTTGGAGTCAGAAAACTCTTTAGAGAGTAAATCTGAAGTGGAGAGGTATTTGTCTGAAAAATGTGAAGAAGATGATACTAAATTCAACTTGTTGACTTGGTGGAAGGTTAACTTCATTAGATACTGCGTGCTTTCCAAAGTTGCACGGGATGTTCTTGCAATTCAAATATTTACAGTGGCCTTTGAGTCGACTTTTAGCACAACAGATCGAGTACTTGATCTTTTCTGCAGTAACTTATCTCCACTTATGGTAGAAGCCCTTATTTGTGCACAAAATTGACTCTGTTCTTCTTCTACCTCGATTAGCATTTGCAGTTTAATGGATGATGTTGAGAATTTTGAAAACTTTGATACAAGTATGTAGCCTCATTCACCTTTTCTTTATTACCGTCTCTATATTGTATATCATATTTTGAAATTGTTTTAGTTATTATTCTTATTCTTCTTTTCTTTTTCTTTTTTTTTTCCTTTTGTGTAGTGCTCATGGAAGAAGTTGGAAGTTCTTCAAAACCTGTTTCTTCGGTTGAAGATGATTTAGGGAAGTCATCTTTTTACACTTTTTTCGTCAAGTTTTTTTGTTTTTCATTTAATGTAATTAATAACTTTTAATTGGAATTAATTGCTTGATTTATTTTGACACAATTGCAATGTTTGTTTGAATGGACTAATGGAGTTGGATGCTTGATGCATAGCTCTTTGTTATGGCTGTATTTTTTTTTTTATTATGTAAACAATTAATATTGGTACTGTCTTTTTATTTTAGACTTGGTGGACACCTGGGGAGATTGTTTCTATTTTATTTTTAGTTTTATTTTGTAATCTGGACTTTGTGTGGCAGCTTGTAATTTGGACTTGTAATCTTGACTTGCATGGTAGCTTCTAATATGGACTTGTAAATTTCAAATTTGTAATATCGACTTCTGGACTTGTTTTATTTTATAGCTGATTTTATGTTATAGTAGATATTTTTTATTGTAGATTTTCATTTTCTGTTTTTATGGCAGATTATTTTTATTTTTATTTTTAACAATAGATTTTCATTTTTTTTATAGCAATTTTTTTATATATCAGATCTTTTTTATACAACAGATTTTTTTTACAATAGATTTTTTTTTTTTAATAGTACTTAAAAGGTTGTCTCCACCAAGTCCGTATCAGAACGACGAAAAAACATTTTCAATACTTACAAATTCTGGGAAAGTGTTTGAATAAGAAATGTCAATCATGAATATCTATTAATTATGACAGTACATGAAGACATGAATCGATGAGCTAAAATTCAACATTAAGGTTGAATAACAGTACGCTTGGACACAATGGTTGTCTCCACCAAGTCCCTCTTATCGAACGAGAAAAAACATTTTTAATTAGAGGTCGGACACGTTCAGCATTTGCCTCCATATAGATGACGGTCGATAGTTCAAAAAAGGGTTAGCCGGGTTAGCATCGTTAGGATGTTGCGATTAGATAAGAAAAATGTATTTATTAAACACATGTAATTAACATGTAATACTATATTTTTAGCCGGGTTAGAAAAATGTATTTATTATAATATTAAATATTATTTTTTGTGTATAAGAGGAGCTGGGATTTACTTGCATTTTTGAAATCTAGCACAGTTATCCTGTGGGTATGATTGGGGAATTTTAATGAAATTATCAGTCAAGACGACGGTGGGGATGTTGGGTAGGCCTTACAGGCAGATGGAGGCCTTTAGTGCAGTTCTTAGTCACTGCTCACTGCATCTTGTTGACACTAGAGGCTAAAGCTTCACTTGGTCTAATAACAGGAGTGGGAGACATTTTGTTACAGAAAGGATTGATAAGGCCATGTCAGGGGGCAAAAACAAGGGGCACCCTAAGGGGGCAACCTAGCATTTTCCAAAGAAGAATCAGGTGGGTATGGCAGCCTAGCCTACTTGCAGAAATCCCAATTGGAAAGTCCTAAAGTTTTCTCTCAGCATCAAGAAAAAGTCCTGCACTACTGCTGCTGTTTGAAGCTTTCCATGCTTGTCTGCCCTGTTCAGGAAAGCAGTTTCACATAAGCAAGCTATGTAACAAAATCATATGGGAATCTAGATAAGGAGCTTGAATAACTGAAAGTGAAACTCTATCCAAGAGTGTGATTCAACTTGAAGAAAGGTCAGAAGCACACAAGGAGTCTCCCAATTCTAATTAATGTCATCCCCATAGAATCCGTTTCAGATAACTTTTCTATGCCAATCCCACTCTTGCTGTGGCCATTGCCCATTAATAATCTTTAACATAGACAGGAAGTAGTTCCATGTTTCTTGAACTTGAAATGAGATAATCTAATATAAGAGAGAAATAATTAAATTTCTAGGAAGCAGATGACTAGATATTAGCCATAACAACCATCGAACAGTTGTCCTCTAAACACTACTTATCCCAACAAAAGGAAAAGGGAAAAAAAATCAGTACTCCCTAAACACCTTTTTTGGTTCTTTCTTTTTGCTGGAAGACACCAACAACAGAAATCCATTATAACAACCTGACTACACCACTGGACTTGTGTCTCACATGGAGAAATACAATTAGACCTAAACCTTTTTTTTTTTTTATAGGTGAAATAAAAGTACACTGGAAGTATAATACAAAGAAAACACCTTGTTACAAATTAAAAGCCAGAAGAATTAGGCCTAAAACATTGATATACTTTATGCCAAAACATTATTCTAATACACAAATAAGTAGCTTTCAGAATGCACCCATCTCCACAAATTTTTTGATGACAAGGAATTTCGGAAATCGAGCAAACACAACATGTCTTCTACCCAATTAAACCCCAGATTCATGTAATCTGCCCACATCACTCGGATCAGGTAAATCATCAGCTTTTAAGCAATGGGATGTGAAGTGGCCCCTAGAAATTGTTTACACCCAAGGTTCTAACCTTGCCCCAAGACCAAGGCCCTTTCCACTAGCCAACCCCTAAGCTTTAGCCCCCATCTCCACAAATTAAAGGCAGATCATAAGATTTAGAAGATCAAATAGCACAAAAGAGCTAACCACGCAGGAACATATCAAGAAAACTTCTGAACATGTATCCCATAGCCTTCTCTCTTCAGAGTCATAACTGGTCAAAGAGCAAAATACCAGACCTTTTGCTGATAATATGCACCTTTTCATGTGCATTTTTTCCTCAAATATTTCAGATTACTAAAATAAACTGCAATTCCAAATACAATAAATTTACAATTAATCACAGGAGTGCTTTCCACTCATGTTCATAATGGTGAAACAAGCAAAATGCAGAACTTGTTATTCTGTGTAAGAATCCCAGAGAATTCCCTTACCAGACTCTTTCCACAATTGAAGGTCGGCCTTTTCTGTCTGTAGCATGTACATTGCTCTTTTTATTTACTTTGAATCAAATCAGATATTCATAATACACTACAAAAAGGGCATTTGGATAATCTTTTGGCAGGCTGTTGATGTAAAGGTAGAAACGCAACAGGTCCTCCCTGGAAACCATTTTAGCATCAACAACATCGTCACCACATGAGAGCACCCATAAGTCTTCTGATTTGACTCTCTTTAGGTTACCCCGACAAAAAGGGCAGGACTCTGATTTTGTGTTCCTGCAATTTGGAAAGAGTACCATAAGAGTAAATCATAATAACTCTCACAATTATCTATTATTCACAACATTAGTGCACTAGGAAAAAGAGATGCAACATTAGTAGTTACCAATTGCGATAACATTTGATGCACATTGCATGGCAGCAATTAGGCAGGACCATTTTGGTGCAAGGCTCCAAGCAAATCCCACATTCGTCTTCTCTCTCCAAATCGACATTGGCAAGTCTTCCATCTCCTTCCACCCTCTTTTTGCCAGAAGTTTCAATGCCAAGATTCCCTTCTTTGGTAACAATCAACTCCTCCAAGCTACCATGGAGCCTTCGCAGGGATGGCAATATAACAGCTACAAGTTGGTTTTCATTGAACATGAGTATGTATTCATAAACCGTAAAAAAGTGGAACATGTTAACTTTTTTCCTCGTAAGAATATAAGAAAATAATAAGTAGGTAACCTACATACCATAAAAGTCTCTAATTGTCGCCTTCCTTCCATGCGTTGATATATTTGGTCTACCATCTGCATAAACCTACATAATAGAAGAGGGTAACCAAAAACTTCATGCTCAAATTACTTAAAACAACAGCTGAAAACTCTGTTAAAAACAGCTACAACAGGCCAAAAAGTAGAGGAACCAACCTTGTATACAAGTATGTGGAACAGATTTAGATATCTGGGTAGTAGACATGTGCAAGAACAATCCATCCACTGTAGCAAAAACAGAAAGAGGGGAGCCAAGTGATTATACACCAATTTCATTTCAAGATGCGCACCACCCTTGGCTCTTGGTATTGCAGCAGCCCTAAACACCCAGAATCCTAAATTTAGACAAAAGTATATCAAATAAAGCAATCTAGCTTTACATTTTGACCTAATCACCCACTCATAAATTATCTGAACCAGAGGAATTATAGGTAGGTACCAAGCATGAAAAAGTCCCAATCAGTGGACCCTTTTGGTTTTTCCTTGTAAAATTCCCAGAGGAAACAGATAAGTTAACGCTCAAATGGGTTCTACTTCTTTTTATTTTTCTTTTGCCCTCATTTAGCGAGCAAGCTAAACAATTTACCATATATTGAGCATCAAAAGTTGAAAGCGTAAGTATACAAACTGGTACATGAAAAGGAACGTAATAATATACAAAAACAGAAAACTAGCCACTTCAGGAAAGCAGAAACAGAACAAACTGGAGTCGAAAATACAATCACAACAACTGGGATGTTGAGAACAATTCTAGTTTATGAATTCTATTTATATCTATGGTCATATATAATTATATATTTTGATCACTTGCATACTTTCTGTTTGTGATCCTTCATACTTTCTTTTATAGCATGGTTTGCTATAAAATGTATCAAGTGAGGGGAACCTTGTACTTTATCTTACCTGAAATGTATCAAGTGGTCAGTACCAACATCCTCCCTGTATTACAGATGCAAAAATTTTTGGGAGAAGCCACTGTTGGTAGCAGCCACTTTTGCACACAATATGTGATTTCATTCAGATCGTCCATCTCTTAAAGTTGAAATTATGAGAGGAAAAATGAGAGGAAGAAAAAAAGCCACATAGTGAGTGCAAAGCGTGCACTACTATAGTGGCTTCTCTCTTGCATTACTCTATTGTTCTCCAGATGTTGAGGAAACCCAAACTCCATTTGTAAACTTGACAAACAATAGCTCTGAAAAAGATTGGCATTTGAGTTATCGAGACAAGTCAAAAAGTGTTGAACAGAAAAGTAAGTTTAAAAGGTTTCTAATATGATATTTCCTCATTCACTTGTTTTGTGCTACTACTTTATCCTCAAATGTTAAATTTTTTGTTACTGGCTACAGTGGCTATATGTCACCAGAATATGCAATGCAAGGCAAGTCTTTAGAGAAGTCAGATGTGTACATATTTAGTAGGATATGTGAGCAGTCTAGATCTCATCTTTATCTTTTTGGTTTGTTTTGTGTAGTGTCTTGCTTGGGTTCTAAACGACCAAATAGAACTAACTTATCTGCAAGTTTTGTTAAAAGGGAAAAGGAAGAGAAATATTGGACTGAATTGTTGTATATTGCGTATTGAACTTGTCAAATAAATAGATGCACAATGAGCTACGTATGGAAATATATACATAAGGAAAGTGGACTAATGTGATTGAGTCCTAAAATTAAGCTAATTACAAGATTTGTGCAAGTCTTGATGTTGAGCACTTATGGTAAGGAATCTGTCAATAAGTTTTGAGACATATGGTGAGTGCAAACTTGGGAATTATGGATTGAGTGCCCAAATTTGTATTACAACTCAACTAATAGTACTGGTAAATATGTATTACAACTTTGTTGGTAACATGATCAAATGCTTAATGCACGCTTTGGTTAATGTTTTCTTCGTGATAATTAATTCGTCAGGACATGATCTATGATGATGTGAAAACCAAGCCTGTGAAGGAAGCAAGACTAGGCGAAAATCGAGCTGCAATTTTTGTATATGGTAACCAATAGCTATATTTCTTTTCTTTTCTTTTATGTAATGAATTCTGCATGGTAATTGACTTAATTTTAAACGTGAACTCATGCATATATGTATATGCAGCCACCGAGGGGCTGGATAACATGGTGTTCGTTTAACACAGTGAGCCTTGTAACCTATTTTTACGGGTATATGAATTTCAACTTAACGATATTCGCTGCCACCACTCTCACAAACTAGTTTTCGACTTTCAAAGTAAAAACTAGCAGAAAGCCACTAATACAGGTTGTCATTATTTATACCTCTCTTGGTAACAAGATTTGTTGAAATTTGGTGCAAGAATTAATTCCTGGCATTATGTTTTGTCCTTGTTGAGGACAGATAAGTACATCCAAGTGATTATGCTGAGATAGTTTGTGGAACTGCATTATACATGGCTCCAAAAGTTCTTCAATACCAAAGATATGATGAAAAGGTAAGATCTTTGCTAAATCTCATCCTTTTATTCAAAATTATGAATAACTTAGATTCTGGGCTTGACTACAGGTTGACATGTGGAGTCTTGGTGCAATTCTTTTCGAACTTCTGAATGGCTATCCTCCTTTTCGTGGTAGGACTAATGTTCAGGTGCTATGATCTAGTTTTGGTCCTTCAGATGTCCCAGCTCCAATCACCATTGAAACTATTATACGGTTCTTAATTTAAATTTCTTCCTTCTTTGATCTACAGGATCCTTTGGGTGATAAGTTGTTTGCAATCCTTTATTCTTATGATGCTCCCATTTGACATGATCAAATGCTTCTACAAGAATCAGAGCAAGAAGAACTTCTCACTTGCATTGAGATTGATGATCAGTTCTCGGTGGGTCTTGTGAAGCTTCGTGTGAGAGTACTTCAATAAAGTGAAAAAGTTTCTTGTAAAATTGATGTTTTGCATTGTGATGTAAATAATGTAATATGTAGTATGCATTGTATTGTGTGTGTGTTGAAGCCTATTGTTATTTATGTTGTTTTATAAAAAATTGAATGGGAAATAAAAGTCTAAATATGCCTATAAAAGTATTCATTATACAAAAAATGCCTATAAAAAATAATAAATATAAAGGACTGCCTTGCTCGAGCAAGAACATTGGTCTTGCTCGATGATTCCGAACATATTTTCTTTTAATTTGAGATCCCCAACAAGAGCATTAACCTTGCTCAAGAATCCAGAGAAAGAGCATGAAGCAAAAGCATTGGTCTTGGAATGGATTGTGCGTTGATGCTAAACTCCTAATGGTTTTTTTGGTTTTTCACTTCTCCTGGTCGTGTCTCATCTAGCAATATTCCAAGGAAATGATGTGTTCCTTCTGCAAGTTGAAAGCTGCCTCTGGGCATCTTCATTTCCCAGATCATCTGGGTTTTTCCACACCCTGCTTGATTTGTCCCTAGAAAACCTATAACATATTAGTTTGCATGTACTCAACACCTTTATATCTCCCTTTCTTGTAGCTTTTGCTCTCTTGTGTTTCCTCTCAATCCCCTAGTGATTCATGGGCGGCACCCTTGATCGATTAAGTCAACCTAGTTGAACACAAAACACACACATGTGAAGCTGGTCACGGTCATGGTCAGAATCTACAACCGATCCCCTAGAACAACTAGTAGATTTTCAACAAAAGACATGGATGATCACACTACACCAAGAAATCATAGTAAAAACCTTAGGGGTGGGAGTGGCCCCTTCTTGCACCCCACCCTGCATGGGTAGAGGGTGAGGCTTGTGAAATCATCACTTGTTGTAAAAATTTAAACTCAGAGGAAGATGTTTTATATCTTAACACTCTTTCTTACTTGTGTGCCAGACTTTCTATCAATGAATGAGCCGAACATTTGAAATATTTAATTAAATGAGGTAGAGTATAGAATCAAGATTTGAACTCAAGACATTGATATCATATCAAATCACCACTTGTCCTAAAAGGTTAAGCTCATAGGAAAAAATAGATTTTATTATATATTTTATATCTGTTAGTTTCCCCCCGCCCCCAGAATCTGTCCCTATCCACCGCCACCCACGGTTGAAAGGCCGTAAAAATTAAAAACAAAAAAATCACTAATCCACAACAAAATAGTAAAATACGCAACAAAAAAAGTTCTAAACTAAGAAAAAAAAATCCTTTGCAAAGTAATATAGAACAAATTGGAGAGAGAGAGAGAGAGAGAGAGAGGGGTCTGACCGTCTAAGAGAAGAAGAGAAGCCAAGGAGGAGATGCCGAGGAGGAGGATGAAAAGAAAAGGACGGTGAGGCAGAGAGGCTTTGAGAAAATTTTGAAGAGAGAGAGAGAGAAAGAGAGAGAGAGAGAGAGAGAGAGAGAGAGAAGGGGAAGAGAGATTGGGGTCGGAGGGGAGGGTAACTTAAACCATCAAAACAACATCATTTTTATAACGAATTTATATATATATATATAACATTTCCGTGTTGGAGTGGATTTGCTGTTTTGTTGAGTTTAACGGACACCAATAAAATATATACACATAAGCCATCCACATAATAAGCTCTTGGCCGCATCACAACAGATCTAGAGAAAAACACCATGCACTTTGTGTCTCATAGCTGCAGTAGTTTTTTCTCTCTCTCTCTTAGCTCACTCCAAACAACTTTTTCTCTGTGACCCACGACCATTGAAGCCCCTCGATTCTGCAACCATCGCCACTGGTATTTTTTAATATTGTTAAACAAGTACAACTATTTTGCATCTACTTCATCGACCTTTGTATCTTATGGTGAAAATTTTCACCATATTTTCCTTTCCTACAGCACAACATCGCCAGAGCAAACCCCTTTTTCTAAACTTGGTTGCCCTCATTTTACTTTCCATTCCCTCTCAGATTCTTTGTAAATCAAAATCTGTATGAGTTCAAATTTGGTGATAATGTTGAAAAAACTCTTTCAATTTTAGTGCATTTGTCTCTATCTTCTGCTGCTAATTGCTGTTGTGGCTGACAAGAACATTTTCTTCTTCCATTTTAGTGCATTTTGTAAAATGGAACGAGATAGAAAATGAGATTTTGAATGAAGAATAAATAATAGCCATAATGTTTCCTTGTGAAATTTTAAAGATAGAAAATGAGATTTTGAATGTAAAACAAAACCATGTATTTTGTGAAGAGGGCAACGACAGTGGACAAAGGGAGGACAATGGCGGGCAACAATGACACATCTGGTGTGGTGGCGACACTGTTCGTGGGGTTGGAAGAGGGTGGTTCTGGGCGGCATTTTCTATTTTACGGTTCAAGATAAGTTTCCTAGGAAGTCTACGTGGCAACGTTTTATTAGTGGCTATTTTTTAGGCATCATCAGAATAGCCTGTTAGAAGATTTTCCCTACGGGCGGGGTTGACTGTGCTGCCCAGGCGGGGGCAAGGCGGTGGACACTTGTGCAGCGGGGGGCTGTCTACTTTACCTTTTTGTTTTTATTGGGCCTTGAGTGAAGAGTTGAATGAGGACTAGTTTGGTTTGGGAACCTTCTCATCTATCTTATATAATCATCACAACTTTTTCAAACACTCACATAAAATATAATAAACAATCTAATCTTTTCTAATCTAAAAAAAATTATATCAAAAAAATATATTCTAATAATATTTTATTTAACTTTTAACTTTTATCTAATTTCATCGTGTACAAATGAGGCTTAGAATGTGGAACAGTTCAAATAAAAAATCCACGAGGTATTACAATTTCAAACTGGGACAAAAATTAGTGAACAATTGACACGTAAAGGACTGAACATGGATGACCAAGAAGGTATTCGGGATGGTTGCAACAGGCACACGCATGGAGGGTATTTTCCTTAAACGCAATTACCAAAGAGAAAAGATAGATACAATCGGCCTTGCGCAACCTTATGCAACTGGCACTTCTTGTGATGTAAAATTTTGTTTTACCGCCAAACAGACTCACTTGAATTCTAAGATACGAAATGTGCGAAAAAGGAGTTCGTCCCCTAGTCAGATCCTCTGTAAGCCCAATACTTCCAACCTGTTCACCTCTGCACAACGCAACTCCAAGCTACTGCCAAAGCCGTGAGCGGCCCCATGTAGTGCACCGAACTCCACAACTATGCACCTGCATCCACACGAAGTCGAGAACCACTCAAAGGACCACACGTCTTCTCGGTGTTAACAACACCACCATCGTTTGAATCTACGCAGCCGAAGCCACTGCCACACGCTACATTGCTCCACACACGGCAGCACCACCACTCCATCTTCTCAAACTCTCTCTCTATTTATCTATCTTCTCCGCACCAAGTGGCTAGGCACCTGGAAAGTCCACCATCCAACCACCACGGGTCAGCCCCCACTGCCCAACACCTTTGTGTCCTCAATGGAAACCTGTCCCACGCACTCTTCAGCCTTCGCTGAACCAGTCAAGATCACGCCAAAAAGGAATTAGCGCTGTCGCGCGTCTATCCTTCCTCCGCGAACCAGACAACAACTTTCATCCTCTGGTCAACAACCTCGCAAGGCACTGCTTCACATCAGAAATACCATGAAAACCGCCCAACCACCGTGTCCCAACCGCCCAGCAACTTCCTCTGTTTTGCTATGCCAAAAACAGAGCAACCCACCACTAGTTCCACCTTAAACCGCAACTCCTTTTGTCAAGCGAACCCACCGCAAGCTACCCAGCCACCACAAGCGTTGCACGGTGCAGCCCTTGCCACACTCGAGCAACCACCCGGTCATCACGAGCACTATCTCGAACCACCAACCGTTGCTCCAAGAGTCCCCACACTTGACCATTCGCAGTTGATAAATGAGGGCTCGAGACACAGTTCAATCTTCTGACCACTACTGACGCCGTGCTCAGATCCTCCGTCCATGGTTGCACCACCGTGCACGACCTCTACCCCTCACGGCAAGCCTCTATCATTTTCACCATCTCTTCCTCTCACTGTTTGATCGAGAACGAGGAACCATAAGAGAAAGTTCTATTTAGTTCTTTTTTCTTTTTCTTTTTTTCTTTTTTTTTTTTAGTTTTATTGTTGTTGGAGGGAAGAGAAGTAGAAAATATATATATATATTTTTAAAAAAGGTGGGTCCGGTTACGCAGTGGGTTTTCCTAGCCGGTTGTAAGTAGTCTCATTACGAAATGGAAAATGAATAAACTACGATCAGACTACAACTTGGAGGGTAATTTTGTCCATCCAAGTGCCAAAAAAGATCTCAAATTGCCTATTTATCTATAAAGAATAGACATGTATTTATTCTTTAAATTTTCAATTCTTATATATGAATACAATTATAAACATATATATAATTCCAAAACGTTATACCAGAAAGTAACGTTATTAAAATAATTTGTTTGAATGATTATCACAATAGAATCCAAAACTTTAATTTAAATTCTTTTGGAGGAGCAATCTTTATAGTTGCTGGGGGAAGAGATTTTTTTTTTCTTTTTTTTGATGGGCTGGGGGAAGAGATTTGAGTCTAAACAAGTTCTTCACACCCAAAATAATTTTTAATTATTTCCGCAAAATGGTGTATATAAAAGAATTTATTTTTGTGAATTTATCGAGATACTTGGCCTGATGCAAAATGCATTAAAAAAGGGTACAAATAGGGCTGTAAAAATAAGCTGTAGAATAGGCCTAGACCCGTTGGTTCAGTCCAGTTCCAGTTTTAGGTTTTTTAGCACCGGACTGGACCGGTTCGTATATATATATTTATTAATTTTTAATATTATATGTAATATTTTTAATATTATATATAATTTTATATGAAATAATGTTATTTATAATTTATAACATAAAATTTAAATCTTAAACATGAACATTTGTTTGATCATATTTTTAAATATAAAGTATATATATATTAAGGATTAATTACACTTTACTCCCTCGAACTTTCACTCAATTCACAATGTGCCTTCAAAACTAATAATTGTATCAAAGTGGACCCTCGAACTTTTAAAACTTCCCAATCCCCTCTTCCATCTACCAGCAGCGTTAAATCTAATAGAAATTCATTGCACGTGATGCTAATGTGCTTAACATTCACTACAAAGATATAATTTTCATCTAATTTATTATCATTGACCATATAAAATAATATATGCTACTAATTAATAAGAAATCATAAATTATTAAATAATTTTTTTGTTAATTTATATAAAGTTAATGAATATCAAATAATTTCATTGTGTACATAAATTATTCATACTTGCTTGCAACTTAGGCATAAAATAATTTTATATATGGTTAATGATTAATAATTTATTATTAGTTGATAACATATATTATTTTATATTCTATATGGTCAATAATAATAAATTAGATGAAAATTATATCTTTGTAATGAATTTTCATTAGATTTGATGTTGCTGTAGACGGAATGGGAGATTGGGAAGTTTGAAAGTTCGAGGGTCCACTTTGATGTTATTAGCTTCAGAGGCACATTGTGAATTGAGTGAAATTTTGAGGGAGAAAAATGTAATTAACCCATATATTTATTACATTTTATGGCCTAATAAATTTTCAACATATTCCTTTTGATAAATACATTAGTATATTAATTTCATTTTATAGCCTAATACTAATACTATTAGTAATCCACTTTAAGTCTATATATAAATTACTATATAAATCACTATATGATACTATAATGATATAATAATACTAAGAGGGCTGCTAGAGACACAAAAGGATTCTCCAAAGAAATCCCACACACATATGTGGCACATTATCAGTATACCACGTGTACATTTTCCTTAACCCCTCATTCTCCACTTTTCCTCTCTCTCCTCTTTCCCCCTTCAACAGTGCGCCTCACCCGACTCAGTCTCCAACCACAGCAGCTCCGCCGCCGCTGTTGCTTGTCGCCGGCCACCACCAGCGGCCGTTCCCCTTCACCGGTGACCTCCCGACCGGACCCAGCCCCCACAGTGCATCCCCTCTCCTTCTCCTCCTCCCGAAACCGAGCACCTCTCACACGGCTTCTCCCTCTCGCTGCTGCCAGCACCACCGTCGCAGCCCAATTGCGCCACCGCACCCAGCCCCTCGTCGACGCAAGCTTCTCCCCCAACCACCGGAGCCCTTTTCTCTCTCTCTCTTCACCCCGAGCAGCGTCTCCCTCTCTCGGAAAAGCACCTCCCTCTCTCGATAACCTCCTTATCGGCGCTCCTCGTCGGCGATGCAGCTTGGACCGCCGGCGATTTCTGTCCACCATGAGGTGGTCCCCGACCACCATGGCTGGCTTGGGGAGCGGGCATGGGGAGATCAGAGATGGCAGGGGGCTGGAACGGGGAAAGGGAGAAAGGAAAAGGAAAAAAAAAAATAGGGGATACGTGGCACACTACTAGTGTGCCACATCTGTGTGTGGGATTCCTTTGTGGAATTCCTTTGTGTCTATAGTGTTTTCCTAATACTAATACTATTAGTGATATAATTATACTAATATTATTATATAGTTATACTAAATTAAAATCACTATAACAAATACTACTATATAGTTAGACTAATAACTATAACTAATACTAATACTATTATATAGTTATACTAATCATATAACTAAATCACTATGACTATATATAGTATTAATATCACTATTAGTATAGTATATAGTATTAGTAATAATTTAGTATCAATGTATTATTATATTTCATAATGTATAACATATAGTATTAGTATCACTATAGCACTATAATATATATATACATACTATATGAAGTAGTAAGTTAGTAACACTATAATAATATAATATATAGTACTAGTATATATTAATATATTATAAGAGTTATAGTATAATATATGTATAATAGTATAGTTAACTTAATATGTTAGTATTAATATCACTATAACTATATAGACTTACTAACTATATAGAGTTAGTATTAATATCACAATAGCTATAATATATATATTTATATATATATTAGTAGCATATATGTTACCACTATAGTATTAGTAATAATACTATATTATCACTAGCATATAGTATTAGTATAGTATTACCATTTACCTATAGTATTACTATATACTAATAGTATTAATTTACCAGCTCCTCTCGATTCGGCACAACGATGGACGTTGCTGGCGAGGAAGAGACGGCATGGCATACCCAGCCTCCTCCCACCGCCGAGGTCCTCCTCACGGTTTCCCTTTTTTTTTTTTTTTTTCTTCTTACAAATCTGTCGCGGCCAGTGGACTTGACAGCCCATTGCCGTCGTTACAGGGACGTCGGCGAGGAGGTTCTCAGCCACCTCGCGGCGCCAACCTCCCTTTAAGCCGACGGGAACCTTAAACGGGCAGGGGCGATGCCCATTCGAGGCTTCACAACCCCTCTGCGCCGCCCCTTAAAACCCCTTCCTTTTCACAACCGTGTGTTGACCCAGCGGCCACCACTCACCGGCCAATACTCAGCGGCTCCACCAACATATATACACTTCGACTCATGGTTTCTTAATTTACACAACAATCGGTTTTGTGCAATTCCTCAACACACAGCAACGTATACAATATATGAAATACACCCAATAAAGTCAGATGCAAATTATGCTAATAGGAGAAATAGGTACACCAAAACCGAAATACATTAATGATTCTCAGTCGCTCATTGCATATCCTTTCGTAATAGCAGAATTTGATTTCTTTCCATCAACGTCATAAAATATTTTGTCAGGTCAAAATAATATTTTCACTCTTTTGCAATATAATAAAATCACATAACACAAAAGCATATATTTACATTTTATCGAGATCATAAAAAATCTACAATCTGAAGCTCTGATACCACATGTTAAATATTTTAACATGAATATTAATAATTGGATCTTTGATTTTCTATGATCCACAATAATAAAACAATAGTAATTGAACACGTACCTTTCTCCATCTGTTTGATGAAGAAATTAATCTGACTATGAGAGAAGGATCACCCTAGCAACTTAGCCTCACAAGTGTCTCCCGATGGCTAGAGGCACTCTTATGTTATAGGTGAGAACCCTTTAACCCCTCAGTGCTATTTATAGATTTCTAACCATCAAGAAATCTAAGAGTTTGTGTTTAATTAGGATTAGGATTAGAGATATAGAGTTAATCTTATCTCTTTGGAGTTTCCTTATCCTATTATAACTCATCTTGTAACTGATAAGTTTTGAGCTATTTCAAACTCTATCAAGATAGGTGTGTTAGACACAGAGTTTAAATAAAACTCTTACAACGGATCCATATGAAAGCTGAAAAGGCCTCGACGCGAGTTGGGCGTTTTGGATATTCACTGTTTTCAGTGTATTTGGCTCTAACTGCCATCAAACACAAACCTCTTCGTCACAATGTTGTCCTTCACGATCCCCGTCCTCGGTTCAAAGCCCGTCAGATCTTTTGGTGGGAAAAGCGTGGCGGAATCGAATCGAGGCCGGCTCACCATTATTTCACAGTTCTCACCGCAAGTATTATTAATGGCAGCCCAAATGTTGAGAAACGTGAAGAATGACAAGGCGTTCGCAACCTTGTGGGACATGCCAAGACCGATAGCAATCCCACCGCAGAAGAACGAGGTGACTTGAACGACTGCAGCTAAAGCCTTGACATCGTCCAGTGCTAGAGGTAGAAACTTGTTGAGCTCAGCTGGAACTGGGTCCTCCAGAAATTCAACAAGTTGGCAGTTCGCTAGTGGACACCCTCGTCGTTGCAATCAATACAGGGATTGCCCTTAACCCGTCCTGCTAGTGGGTAGAATCGGGTTAAGATCTCGGACAAGGATTATTTAAGCTGCAGTTTGCGCAAGTTGGTCAGACTGTTATGGGCTTCTAAAATAAGGAAGAAGAGAGAACCAAAGGCATAAAAACTGGGGGTGCTATTTGATCGAGAAGGGAGAGCTGGTAATGGCGGAGGTGGGGTGGAGTTGGAGAAGAGGGCTTGATGCTCTCCTCGGAGATAATTTGGATAAGTAAAGCCTTCATTTTCTCGATCAAGTGTTGGTAGAAAATCTTCTGAAACTATTTTAAACTTTATTTCATTATTATTTACAAATATTCTAAAATATTCTTAATATCAAAATCGACACCAGTGGACGAACTTGGAGATAGAAATAACCAGGAAGGAAAGTGCATAGACGAGCAAGGTCGTAAGTTTGAGGTACAGGGGAAAGTGGATGGTAATGGCTATGAAAAAAGCCATAACTGCAAAGAAGACGCCAACTCCATAGAGAACTGTGTCTATAACCTGGGACTTGGAATTGATGAAGTGTCTAACCAAGAAGGAAGCAAAGCATAATGAGATTGTGAAAGGGAATATCATCAAGTGGGAGGTGGGAGAGTGGTTGTAGTTGGGGTGAAGTTGGGGAGATGAGAGAGCCACCCCAATTGCAGAAGATAAGCAAAAGGACACTACGATGGAAGCCCAATCCATATTATGGTTTCTTACTTCCAGACCAAGTACTGGCTGATCAGCAACTGTTGCACGGGCTTCCAGACCTGCAGGTACTGGCTGATCAACAAGTACTGTTGGACCGGCTTCTATGTCATCAGCTGGAGGAGGTCTTTGCGGCTGTTGTCGGTGAATTAATCTCCGAAACGTTAGGAGCGGTTGCGTGTAAAATTCTTGGAAGCGATGTATTATGGTCATTTTTGGGGACGGCTAATATGGAGGCTGGATTAATGATAGTACTTAAGAAAGGAGAGCTGGTAATGCCGGCGGAGGTGGGGTGGAATTGGAGAAGAGGGCTTGATGCTCTCCTCGGAGATAACTTGGATAAGTAAAGCCTTTATTTTCTCGATCTAGTGTTGGTAGAAATTCTTCTGAACAGTTAAAAGAGTTAAAACAAGGCAATGTCGAATGAAAGGAATTAATCGAGTGTGTAGGGAATTATATAGTGGTGTTGCCGGAACAAAAGTCAAGAATGACTGCTACTGCCATGTATATCACTCCTCAGGATGTTGGGGATGGTGATCCGGGTCACCACAGGATGTTGGGGTGGGTCACCACAGGATGTCGGGGTTTTTTGGGGTCACCAGGATGTTGGGGTCGAAGTAATGAGCCAGCTTGCTTCGTTATATTTATATATATATATATATATATATGCCAACTTTAATTTCACTCAACAAATTAATTTCAAGGATCTCTAGAACTAGACAGCCATGTATCAGCCGATCACCAACCTCCAAATTAATTAATTAATTAATTAATTATGCATTAGTTACTACAGTAACAAATTTGGCATAATTGTTCATGTACTCATGACACGGCTAGCATATATTAACCCACATAATACACATGAGTTCTTTTATATTGGCATCATGAAATTAAGATTATATATATAAAATGGTGTTAATTAATTCTACAGCTAGACCAATTAATAAGTATACTCCTCGATCGATCTCATGCACGTACGTACATATGTAATTGCAACTTTAATTAATCTAATTTAATTATTGATTAAAGTGAACACTAACTAGTACTAATTATAAATATCATGCACTAAAAGGGACAAAAAGGGCGCCGGAGCTAGGCATGCAAGAAATATCGTGATTATTAGAGCAAAAACGCTTTTAATTTCTTCAGAAGACCATTTCTTTTTTTCAAAATTAGAGTTTTTGCGTGGAAAGTAATATCGTGAGGCCGCGTTCGAAGAGAAGTGCGATCGAGACGGGTGGCTTTCGGAAATAATATTATTCGCTGGCTTCGTTGATAGGACCGAAGAGATCAGCATTATTTAATGTGAAACGGCTGCAGTACTACCAGTTCCACAAATGTTGAATGGGATTTATTATATCAAGATATTTGGATAAAAAGATATATTTCTTTTTGTTTTAATTTCTAGTGCTCATGATATTACTCTTGATCATACTTATGTAATCATTAAAAATTTTCACAAATTGATATAACTTAATGTGATTTGATAAATTATAAAGTATTAAGTCTAACGAATTATATAAAATCATGTTATTTGAGACATTTATTTTTATGAAATCTCTTAATAGTGTCTATAATATTTCTCTCTGTGTGCAGGAGTATGAGGAGAAGATTGCAATTAGTAATAAATTCAATTTCATTTATTAGTATATATCAATATTCTTCTTTAATTTTTTTTTTTAAAAAAAAAAAAAAAACTGTCCTAATGAATTTCTTTTCGGTAGTCTCGGCCATTTCCTCGTTTTATATCCTTGATTTTACATTAATTAATATTAAGGCAATCTTGCTTATATGAAAATAAAAGGATTGGCATCGATCGATTACTAAAGCTGGCCAATCAAAGGTTGTCCAGTGCGTGCTAGCCTAGCTGGCTTGCGCGACTGGGTAGTAGGGCCTGTACTGAAGAGTTTACACAAGGTAAGGTAATATTCCTCACTTGCTCAAAGGAATTTTGCGTCTGGATCGTTGTGGGTTGCCAAACTTAAAGAATTGTTTAGGCTTTGTTCTATCTTTCTACACGGTAAAGTTGGTTTTTTTTTTTTTAGGGTATAATGTATTTGATTGGTTTAGAAGTTGGTTAATATTGTAATTACGGTTTTTCTCCACTACAAATAAGATTTTATTAATAGAGTGTCGGAGGTGCCACCCTCCTTTTGGCCAAAAATAATAAAATAAAATAAATTAGATACACGTTGTAATTTACATGTAATTTCCAAAGTGGCTATATATATATATATATGCCAAACTTTAATTCCACTCAACAAATTTCAAGGATCTCTAGAATTACTAGGCCATGTCATCATCAGCCCGATCACCAACCTCCAAATTAATTAATTAGTTACTAAAGTAACATATTTGGCATAATTGTTGTACTCATGACACGGTAAACATATAAATGGTATTAATTTTACAGCTAGACCAATTAATAAGTACTCCTCGATCGATCTCATGCACGTACATATGTAATTGCAACACGTTAATATTCTAATTTAATTATATATGGATTAAAGTGATCAACACTAATGATTAACTAGTATTAATTATAAATATTATGCACTCAATATTTCAAAAATATAAAACAAGTAACGTTGAATTCTAGCAGCTCATCGATTCATGTCTTCCGAGTCTTCATGTCTGAATAACTGGTAAACCCATATTCAGTAATACGTACATGAAGACATGAATCGATGAGCTTCTAGATTTGCAACTATAATTGGAACATACATTATCTGTTAATGTACACATTTAGGAAATTAGCCACCCGAGGCCGGAAGTGGTGTTGCCGAAACAAAAGTCAAGAATGACTGCTACTATATCTATCACACCTAAATGTGTACAGATCAATATTGTAGGTTTTAACGGATCATGTATATTCCCATTATAGTTGCAAATCTTGCATGCATATAATTTATGTGCACACCTGTCGTACGTTATATATATATATATAATTATATATTTCCAATTAATTATAGGTTTTTGTTTCTTCGATCATATATAACCTAATTTATATCGTTTCAACATTATTTCCACCGAAATATTCATATTATGAAAGTCATAGTATCACACATGAGACAGACAGACACACATATTTCATAGTGGAAAAATTATATACTGCATGAATGATGTTCAAACGACAAGTAGTACTATTAATATTCGTGCCGGGCGCGTTACATAAAAGTTCCAAGCTTTTAATTTCTTGATCAGAAGACCATTTCTTTTTCATCAAAACTAAGGCTCTGTTTGGATAGACAGTTCAGATGAGATGTTTTGAATAATAATTAAATAAAATATTGTTAAAATATATTTTTTAATATTATTTTTATTTTAAAATTTAAAAAAATTATTATTTATTATATTTTTATATAAAAATTTAAAAACATTATAATGATTAAAATAAGATACCAGGTTTTGTGTAAACAAACCCAGAGTTTTTGTGTGGAAAGTAATATCGTGAGGCGTTCGCAGATAAGGGCAATATGGGTGGCTTTCGGAAATGGACTCTGCTACACCATAGAGGATAGAATCCTCACCGAAAAGGTAAAATTTTATTTTATTTATTTTTGCTTTTTTCAATCATTTTAAATATTTTTTTTAAAAAAATATATAAATTTATTTAAAAATATTTTCTTAATTATGAAGTAAAAATAATTAAAATATATATAATGCATTTCCGTAGAAATTTTCGGTAGAAAGTTTACGTAGGAATAGTATTTTCCTATTATTTAATGTGAAAACGGCTGCAGTACTAGTTCCACAAATTTTGAATGAGATTTAATATCAAGATATTTGCACAAAAAGATATATTTCTTTTTGTTTTAATTTCTAGTGTTCATATTACTCTTGATCATACTTATGTAATCATTAAAAAAATTTACAAATTAGATATAACTTAATGTGATATGATAAATTATAAAGTATTAGATCTAATGTATTATATAAAATCTTGTCAGTATGTAAATTTATTTTTATAAAATCTTTTTGTATCTATAATATTTCTCTTTATGTGTAGGAGTAGGAGGTCAAGTTTGGAATTAGTAATAAATTCAATTTTTTTATTAATATTGTTGATATCATGTTTCGTAGCTCAAGCGGCACCGCGAGGCCCAAGCTTCCCATCGCCTGCAATTAAGAGGAGAGGAGACTCGTGACTTCCGAGGTCATTCTGATGCCAAAGTCAATGACAATTCTATAGAGAAAATGCAGAAAACATAGAATGAACAGAGAGTATAAGTGTTCGAGTGAGTGTCCGAGCTCCCATAGAAGAGATGGCTCTTATTTATACCTGATCTGGATTCCGTTACCGAGGGGGATCGTGGTGTGTCAGGTGTCAGACCTGCTGACACCATTTTCTTGTTGACCACAATGTCAGTCCGCGGTCTAGGGAGTTGGGGAAGATCGTGCGTCGTACTAGGTCTGTCTTGCAGCCACCCTCTCGTCAGTATAGGGTGTCTATCATGGGCGAGATGTTCTTTGCACGTGGGACGTGCCGTTGCGTGTTGGGTCCCTAACACAAGCATTGATTGCCGTCGTCCATGCGTAGTCGAACTCCCCGCCTGATGCTTTGTGACAGGGCTCAGCAAGTTGCCAATCCCGGGACACTCTACTTGGTTCCTACGAGCTCATATCGCAAGGCCTTTCGAGTCGGAGATGCGGATCCCTGGTCTCTTGGCCCAAGGGGTTGGGCCCCTCCCGGCTTTGTCCTTCTTGGGCTTAGGCCTTCCATATACGAGTTCAGCGGCTCGTTCTTCATGGGCCTGGGCCCAGGCCCTTCTGGGAAGGGCCCTCCCTCACAGTACCTCGTGAATTCCTATTACGTGCACGTTATGAGAATTCAAAATGCTTTTAATCTCGATTCGGCCCGTTTCACTTCTGTTACTTGTCGCTTGTTTAGTTCCTGCCGGTTCGGTGTCCTGAGGCCAATATCATGCTAATAAATGCTCTTCTCGGTGTTTTGCAAGCATTCCGTCTCCCAACGATTGATTGAACGTAATGGCTGCTTTGTCTTCACACCCCAGGGGCTCATTGGTCCATGCCTTCCACTCGCTTGACATGACGGCTACTATCCGAACCGTCGCCTCAGTCGCTGGCATCCACGTGGCTTTTGCTGGAGTCATCATTGTCAGAGCCGCTTCGCTTTCTGTGCATCGTCCGATCTTCCTTGGCTATAAAAATCCCTATTTCTCCATCCTCTTTCTCTCTTATCATCTTCCTTCAAGTTCCTTCCTGCCCATTTCTCCCATTTCCTTGCTTTCTAGTCTTTTTCTTCGAGCTCCTCCATTGCTCCAAGTTCCTCCAGTTGTTCCAGTTCACTTCGGCCGCGTTTCTTCCATTCCTTCGATTCCCTCCACGTGTTCTAGTTTGCTTTGGCCGTGTTTCTTCCCACCGTCTCGATGGCACCCAAGGCCGATTATGTTCCTCCATACTTCAGTGGGAAACGTTGGGTCTTTTCCATCACCGGCGCCGACCTCCGAGCTTTCCGTTCTAAGTACAAGATTCCCACTCTGTGATCTTGGAAATGCCTCAAAGTGAGCATGAGGTGAACCCTGACAATACTGCGATGAGGGTGGCCCTTTTCTAGTTGATGTTTGCCAATGTTCTCCGCCTCCCGTTCTGTTGCTCGGTCCGAGAGGTTTTGCACTACCTCGGACTGGCCCCGGCGTAGTTCCATCCTAACACGTGGCGCCTCTTGATTTCCAGTTGTATCATCTACTGGATGGTATTGAGCAAGACCCTCGAGGACTATCCAGATCTAACGCCTCGGGAGTTCTTTTATGCATACTGGCTCGTCAACCGTCCAGGTACCGAGGTTAGCTTCCAGGCCCAGTCTTCAGCCTGAAAGATTGCTTCGCTTGAGGGGTGTCACGGAAGCATAAAAGAATGGTCTCGGAAGTTCTTCTTTGCATCGGGCCTGGATTGGGAGTATCTCGAAGGGGAGGCTACCACAAGGAATTCCTTATTCAAGCGTATTGGGGGTACCCTCCATCTGCTGAGAGCTTGGAACTTACCCTCAACAAGAAGGAAGAGGCTCGATATGAGTTGATCATAACTTGGGTGAGGGCCCACCGGACTAGTCGTAGACCGACATGGTCCTTTCGGATGAGAATATTCGCAATTACTTGATGGAGCCCAACCGGTTGTACGCCATTGGACAAAATTTCTTAGGTAGCATCCCGCCTCCTGAGACCCAGCCCGCTTGCCGAAAACGCACCTTGCACACTTCTACTTGCCAAGCCAAGCGATCGAAGGTGCGCCACGACTCTCCCCCGAGAAGCGGTGAGGCCAGGGGCTCTCTCCTTCTGGGGGTCGGGTCTGGGAGTCTGGGAGCTGTTCCCAAATGCCTCGCGACTGGGAGCCCGTGCGTGCTGAGATTCCGGTCCCCTCAACATGGGGGACAATGTCATTCCCCAGTAGTTTTAGTCTCGTCGCCGGTCCTTCTGCTCCAACCAGCGCTCGACCCGCCAAACCACTCCAGGACCCGTTGCTTCCTTCGGCAGAAGAGCTGGAAGCTTGTGACCTACAAGTGGCGTTTTTTGCCTCACTGGCGCACCCCTTCCCTCACGCATCTAGCTCATTCAAGGCCTTTACTTCTTTTGAGGATACTCTTCAGGAGGAGACTGTAGGTGGGGGCCCATAGGCAGGTCCGTCGGCAGGGGCCCAGGACGCAAGGCAGCCCTCGTCTTGAGATTCGACTCAAGGAGATGCTGAGGGTGAGTGGGGTGAGACAACCCCGGAACCTTGGTCCCAGGAGGATGAGGCAAGCCCCTCACAGGAGGGTGAGACAACTCTTGGAGGCGACGAGAAGACCCCCGAACATGCGTCTCGTCCCCGGAACCCGAATAAAGGGAAGCTTTACAAAGCCCTTCTAGAGCCGCTAGCCCTGGAGGGATGCGGGCAAAATTCGTCTCCCACGATAAGGGGGGAGATGGAGAAGATGGAAAAGGCGAGCGAGGTGAGGGGTTGGGCCCCAAAGCTCCTCCTACTGCAACTTGGAGATCAATTGAGGATCCTCCCCCCTTCATTGACCTGAACGATGATGACGACTCTGGAGCTTCAACCCTCGTGGCGCCCGGGGAGTGCAACGAGACCTGGGGATCCCTTCCCAATTTTTCTTGGTAGCTAGTAGTTGCGTGTCCATTGTCTTCTTCTGGGGCGGAGAGGATGCAGACCCCTACCTCGACCTTGGAGAAATCTCGTGTGGATGCCTCCGAGCGAGTAAGCAAGATGTTGCGACCCCAGTTCGCCCAGGTATGCTTATCTTCCTCCAGGGTGGAGCAGTTGCACCCTCACTCATTGTCATTCACAAAATTCTCTTTCTCTTCTTCCTTCTTGCAGGTCGCGGACCAACTGGCCATGACAATTGGGGAGGAGTTGGGAGATTTGGAGGAGGCCAACCGGGAGCTCAGGTCCTTGGGGAGTTTCAGGTATTTCAAAATGAAGTAGGCGGCTCAGAAGATCAAGGACCTGAAGACCGAGCGAAAGGACCTTATCAACGAGGTGGAATACATGAAGGAGCAGAACCAGCACCTGGAGACAGTCGCCGTAAGGTGAAAAGACAAGAAGAAGAAGCTCAAGGGCCTTTTAAGCAACGTCGACTAGAACTACTTTCGCTTGGTATTGGAGAAGAAGCGGGTCGAAGAGGCCCACACTACCTCTAACCTGCGCTTGGTCACCCGGAAGGCTGAGCTGGAGGCAACCCGGGAACAGCTGGAGTTGGCACGGGAGGAGTTGCAGAATTCCCGAGAGGAGACAGAGTTCGCCTGAAAGGAGTTGGGGGAGTCCCAACGGGGTCGTGACCGAGCAGTTGGGCAGCGTTCGAGGCTGTTGCTGGGGAGCTTCAGGCACTCTCAAGAGGCCCAACAATTGAGGGAACAGCTGCGGCGGGCGAAGGCTCGCTTTGGCGAGCTTACGCAGTCGGGGATTCAAAGGAACATCGAGCTCCTAAACTACAACACAGAGATTGCCAGCTTGAAGTCTCATCTGGCCGACCTTGCCAAGTATTGCCAGGAAGTCCGGCCCCGGGTCACGAATGCCAACGCCATCCGAGAGCGGCCTGGTCATACGGCTACCGTGACAGCCTCAAGAGGATGCACCAACACCTATTGCAGAATCCCGAGCTGGACTTGCGCACCTTTCCTTTGTCATCCCTCCCACCAGGTCCAGAGAAGCAAGCCTTTGTCAAGAACTTTGAGAAGCAAGGATATCCTCCCTTTCCCCCGGGCGCTCGTTCCCCTCATCCGTCGCAGTGATATGCTCGAGCCCCCGGCCCTTTATCCTTTCTCCCTCTTTTTGTAGTGCCTTGCATGGCACAACCTCCCTTTTGGTGCGTTCCACCTTGTAATCTATACACTTGATGAATCGATAAAATGAATTGATGAATGTTTGCTTTTCGGTAACTGTTGTCTTTTTCTCTGTTTTTCCTTCTCTTTTATTTTTACGTGATTCTGGCGATGGCTCCGGACCAGGTTCCTGGCTTGGGGCCTTATTTTGTTGGACGATGGGCCGAGAACCAATCCTGGGACTTGAAAAATTACCCGTCTTTTTGCGAGTGTACTCAGCTTTGTTGAACGGGGGGTCGGTGCCGAGTCCGAGGACTCGGGACCTTACCCGCAGCACTCGACTTTTATTGTAAGGACTCGACTTTGTTAAGAGGGAGTTCGGTTCTGAATCCTAGGACTCATAACCTTACCCCGTAGCGAGTCACGAGACCCATCTTCTTGCGAGTGTTAGGACTCTTCTTTGTTGGACAGAGGGTCGGTGCAGAGTCCTGGGACTCGGGACTTTACCCCACAACGGATCAAGGGACCCGTCTTCTTGCAAGTGTTAAGACTCGACTTTTATCTAGTCAAGAGACTCGTCTTCTTGCGAGTGTACTCCTATTTTATCGAGTCAAGGAACCCGTCTTCTTGCAAGTGTTATGACTCGACTTTGTTGGATGGGGGCTCGGTACCGAGTCCTAAGACTTGGAAGCTTACCCCTCAACAGATCAAGGGTCCCGTCTTCTTGCAAGTGTTAAGACTTGACTTTTATCGAGTCAAGAGACCCGTCTTCTTGCAAGTGTACTAGGTTTTTATTGAGTTAATGAACCCGTCTTCTTATGAGTGTTAGAACTCGACTTTGTTGGAAGGGGGTATGTGCCGAGTCTTGGGACTCAGGACTTTACCCCGTAGTAGATCAAGGGACCCGTCTTCTTGTGAGTGTTGAGACTCGACTTTTATCCAGTCAAGGACCCTTCTTCTTTCGAGTGTACTCGACTTTTATCGAGTCAAAGGACCCGTCTTCTTACGAGTGTTAGGACTCGTCTTTGTTGGATGGGGGGTCGGTGCCGAGTTCTGGAACTCGGGATCTTACCCCGCAGCGGATCAAGGGACCTGTCTTCTTGAGAGTGTTAAGACTAAACTTTTATCGAGTCAAGAGACTCGATATCTTCCTAGTGTACTCGACTTTTATCGAGTCAAGGAACCCATCTTCTTACGAGTGTTAGGATTCGTCTTTGTTGGACGGGGGGTTGGTGTCGAGTCCTGGGACTCGGGACCTTATCCCGCAACGGATCAAGGGACCTGTCTTCTTGCGAGTGGTAAGACTCGACTATTATTTTGTTTAGACAATAGGAGATTAGAGAAAAACATCCTGACGTTCTCATTCATTCATAATTGTTCGTATAAATTGCTTCCTCATGCCTATATACATAGTACTTTTTCAAATGTTTAGCATTCTAGGGATGATGTAGCTCATGTCCCTAACTGTCCTTAAGGCGATAGGAGCCGGGTCGGTTGCTCTTGGTGACTACATAAGGCCCTTTCCATCGTCGTCCCAACTTCCCTTCGTCAGGGATAGTTATTCTCGTCTGTCCCAACACCATGTCGCCCAGCTTGAAGGTGACTCCTTTGTTGAAGTACTCCACTGTCTTTCGCTTGTTACTCGTCCTTCATATCACTGCTTATTCCCTTCTTTCCCCCAGAGCATCCAAGTTCTTGGCCAGCCTTTCATTTTTTGAGTCGAGGTTGAAGTGTTGGATACGGAACGTGGACATTCCGACTTCCATGGGAATTACATCTTCGCTGCCGTAAGTGGTTCGGTATGCCCATAGTACGCTAGGTAGTTCCTCAGCCCAGGCTCCCTTGTGCACCCAGATTTTTTTCTTGAGGGTGAAGATGAGGGTTTTGTTAGTGGTTTCAGCCTGCCCATTGGCTTGAGGGTGTCCCGGCAATTAATACTTTACCTTAATTCTGAGCGCTTTTGGGGTATGCTGAATCTGCAGACGACTAACTTCCATAGGAACTTCATGATGGTTCGGGAGGTGATGCTTGTGAATGCCTCTGCTTCGACCCACTTAGTGAAGTAGTCAACCGCGACCATGACAAATTTGGCTTCTCCCCTGGCTACTGGAAGGGGTCAATCAGGTCTAAGCCCCATTGGGCGAAGGGCCATGGCGCCATGATGGATGTCAGCTCCTCCACTGGGCAGTGCGGAATTGGTCTGTGCTCTTGACACTTAGGACATTTCCTGGCAAATTCTTCCGCATCTTTAAGGGAATGGGACCAGTAATATCCAGCCCGGGTTACCCTTGCAGCCAGCTCCCTTCGTCTTAAGTGGCTTCCACAGATTCCCTCGTGGATATCTGCTAGCATATACTGGGCTTCGTCCAGTGAGATGCATCTAAGGAGTGGTTCGGAGAACCCTTTTTTATACAGCACTCCCTCCAGCAGGGCGAACCTGGCCACCCTGTTCCTGACTTTCCATCTTTCTTTAGGGTCACTGGGTAGTTGCCCCTCCTGCAGGAACTTCTGCATGTCTGCTGCCCATTCGGGAGGTGACGAGATCGTAACAGATACTTCCCTCTTGATGGATGGGGCATCGAATGTCCAGACCAAAGTGTGTTTTGAAAATGGAAGTTCCTCTTGTCCCAATGCGGCCTTTGCCAAGCAGTCTGCCTTCTGGTTTTCTCCTCTTGGCACTTGTTGAATACCAAAGTAGTGGAAGCCGTCACGCTCGTTGCAGATTAGTTGGAGGTACTTCTTTAGCCTTTCTCCTTTCATAGCGAATTGCTCTAGTACTTGGCTAACCACAACTTGGGAATCAACCCTTACCTCTATCTCCTCGGCTCCTAGCAATCGGGCAATCGACATTCCCGTTAAGAGTGTTTCATACTTAGCCTCATTGTTTGTCACTTTGAAGGCCAGTTTGACTACATAACTGTGCTCCTTTCCTTGCTCAATGACGATGTGCACCCCTGTCCCTCCGCTAGCCCAGCAGGACGAGTCATCTACGTAGACCTGCCAGGGCTTTCCTTGAGGTGTGCTTGGTACTTCTTCCGAAAAACTGGTGAACTCAGCAATGAAATCCACCAATACCTGTCCTTTGATCACGGCCTGGGGCTAGTACTCCATGTTGAATTTGCTAAGCTCGATTGCCCACTGGGTGAGCCGTCCCAAGGTGTCAGGTTTCTGTAGCACCTTCTTGAGTGGGAGGTCGGCGAGCACTTTCATCGGGTGGGTTTGGAAATATGGCCTTAATCTCCTAGCCGCGATAATTAGGGTGAACACCAGCATTTTCGTTCGAGAATACCTTGCTTCTGCACTGCAAAAGGCTCGGCTCATGTAGTAGACAGGCCACTATCCTTCTTTTGTTTTCAGGACTAGTACAGCCAACACAGTGTGTGGGGACACCGCCAGGTACACAATCAGGGTCTCACCTGGTCTCATTTGGCTTAGTAGTGGGGGGTGACTCAAGTACGACTTCAGATCGGCGAAGGCTTTGTCGCAAGTCTCGTTCCAATTTTGGGCCTTCCTCAACACTTTGAAGAAGGGCAGGCACCGGTCGGTTGATCGGGCAATGAACCAGTTCAGGGATGCCACTCGCCCAGCTAGCCTCTGGACCTCATGAAGGTTACGAGGGGAAGGCATTCCCATCACCGCTTCTATCTTCTCAGGGTTTGCTTCGATCCCTCTCTCCAAGACTATGTATCCCAGAAACTTACCTGTCTCCACACTGAATGCACATTTGAATGGGTTGAGCTTCATCTGATAGTGCTGTAGGACTGAGAACGCTTCTCGTAGGTCTTCCAAATGTTGTCCAGTCTCTTTTATTTTTACCAGCTGGTCTTCCACCTACACTTCCATGTTTCGGCCGATCTACTGCTTGAACATTCGGTTGACTAGTCGTTGGTAGGTAGCTCCTGCATTCTTCAGGCCAAATGTCATCGCTTTGTAGTAGTAAAGCCCTCGGTATGTTATGAACGATGTCTTTTCCTCGTCATCCGGATCTGGTTGTACCCAGAATAAGCGTCCATGAAGCTAAGGAAAGGGTGTCCTGTCGCCGAGTACACTATTATGTTGATGCGCAGTAAGGGGAAGCTATCATTTGGGCATGCTTTATTCAAGTCGGTGAAGTCCACACACATTCGCTACTTCTCATTGGCTTTCTTTACCAAAATCACATTTGACAGCCACTCTGGATACTAGACTTCCCGGATTAATCTTGTCACTAGGAGGCGATCTATCTCTTCAGCTATTGCCCCATACTTCTCAGCGTGAAGCTACACTATTTTTGCTTTAACTTTCCGTGCTGTTGGGTCGACACAAAGCTAGGAGTGCTACTTGCTCCTTACGAGGCGGGGCCACCCCTTCCCCGCCCCGGTGGGCGGGGTGCGGGGCAGATTCCCAATTTACTCCGCCTTCGTCTACTTAAAAAAAATACTACATTTTATCTGATTTAAAAATTATTTCTAAGTCCAAAAGTAATTAAAAATACATTTTAAAACCGAAATTATAAATTTAAATTTTGTAAATATGACTTCAATTTGAAAACTATGTAATTTTTAAATTTTCTAGTGCATATTTTGTGTAAATTATAATATATTAGTTTTTAAACTATATAGTTTTTAAATTTTTCAATGCATATTTTGTGAACAAATCTAACAAAGTCGATGTTCCACCCTTACACAAAGTCGATGTTCCATGACGGAATTGTCGATCCCGGGCATGTCCTAATGGCTCCAACCAACATGTCTCAGTGTTCGATGAGGAGAGATATCAGGGCCGCTCTCATCTCAGGGTTCAACTTCGTCCCAATCCAGACCTGTTGTTCCGGTTCCTGTTGATCGACCGCCACAAGCTCCAAAGGTTTGTGGGGTGCGACCTGCCGAAGGGCCTGTTCGTCACGGACTTCTTCATCCCATTCGGTCAGGACTGGAGGCGGGCCTAGTTTGAGTGCTTCCTCCAGCCTTTCGATTGATGCGACGACTTTGACCTCGTGTTTCAATTCGTGGTCGTAGCATTCCCGAGCCAGAACTTGCTCGCCGCAGATTTCGCCCACCCCCGAGTCGATAGGAAACTTCATTTTGAGGTAGTAAGTGGACGTCACTGTCCTCAAACTGTTCAGGGTGGGGTGCCCTACTATAGCGTTGTACGAGGAGGGTGCCTTAACAACTAAGAAGTCGGTCATGGTGGTCGTGGTCTTGGGCACCTTCCCTACCAAGACTGAAAGAGTAATGGCCCCCATAGGTTAGATGATGTCTCCTGTGAAGCCCTTGAGTGGCATCGGAGCCGGGCACAGTCGATCTGGATTGATGCCCATTTTGACAAAGGCTTCCCAAAACAGAATGTCGGCCGAACTGCCGTTGTCGATTAAGATCCTCCAAGTTTTGAAGTTTGCCACTTGCATCGTTACCACTAACGCATTGTCATGTGGTTGGAGGATGCCTTCTTCATCCCTTTCGTTGAAAGTTATCGCGGTGCCTCCAGCATGCCGTTCTGGCCTGCTTACGCCTCTTTCAGGGCTGAACACTTCCTTGTAGTGTGCCCTCCGACAAAGTGGCCCCACCTCTCGCATATCCTTTAGTGATTGTGCTAATCTCCCCAAGCGGTCTATCCTCCACCGGGGGGCTTCTTCGCCTTCCGTCCCTTGCTCCCTGCCTTCCCGGAAGCCCGAGCGCCTACCTCAGTGTCGGTCCATTTGATTCTCTGACCGGCGCTTCCGATCCTTCTGCACTTGTTCCTTTATTTTCTTTAGGGCATAGCAGTCTCAGGTGTTGTGCCGGTTATTCATGTGATACTCACAGTATGGTGGTTCTCCACCTCTCGGGGTTGTTCCCTATTGGGGCTTGGGTGTTGGTTCCCCTCTAATGCCAAGTTTGTGTGGGCATGGCCCGGCCCCTGGGGCGGAGCTGGTGCTTCTCTCATTCTCTTTGTATCTGGCGCTACCATTCTTTCTCCTCCGCGGTTGCGGTTGGGTCGCTGCCCTGATGCCTTCAAGCCGGCCTGCTCTACCTCAGACTGTCGTGGGGTAGTCAGGGCCTCAAGGGTGTTTTCAGCATTTATAAACCCATCTGCTCGGTCCATGAATTCTCTTAGCATGGTGGGGGTTTTTTGTTCTATTTCGGACACAAATGGATTTAGTGGCAAGATTCCTCCCAGGAGTGCTGTCAACGTGATCTTTTCGTCTTGGTCATCTGTGGTCATGCGCTCTCGATTGAATCGCGAAAGGTATGACTTCAGATTTTCTCCATCCTGCTGTTTGACAGTAAGGAGGTAAGCTGTCGGGCGTCTCCTAGTACGATTGGCCAAGAACTACGTCATGAAGAGGCGAGCGAGCTCCTCGAAGCTCTTTATTGTTCCTAATGATAATGACCCAAACCAGGTCCGGGCGGCTCCCTTCAAAGTTAGTGGGAAGGCTTGGAAGGCGACCTCTCTTGGGAAACCATACAAGGTTATGTGTGCCTTAAATGTTTCCAGGTGCTCTAGTGGGTGTTTGGAATCGTCGTATGCTTCCATCTGGGGGTCTTTGAACTTGGGAGGGAACGGCACAGTCATGACGCCTGTGCTGTATGGGAGGTCGGAGCTGATAAGTAGCTGGTCCACGGTTGATGGGGTATCTATCTTTTTCTCCATTTCTGCACATTTGTCCCCAAGTTCTTGGATTTTGAGGTACATCTCGCATCTCTCCTCTTCTGCCGCAATGTCTGTTGGGGCCTATCGCAAATCTTCATGCTCGTTGCCGCTTGGTTCTGCTCCTCCCATTAGCTCCTTGTTGGCGAGCTTGAGGGACGCGCTCTCCTAGCAGAGCGACCCTATTTCCTCCATTAGCTTCCTTATGGTCTCCTCCATACTTGCGAGTCTTGCTTCCTTTGTTTCTTCCTCATGATTTTACCTTTTTGCAGTTTGGGACAGCGTTGATGCCGACATGCGAAGTATACGCTTTTATGAAAAAATAAATCTCACAGAAGGCGCCACTGTTGATGTCATGTTTTGCAACCTGAGCAACACCGCGAGGCCCAAGCTTCCCATAGCCTGCAACTAAGAGGAGAGGAGACTCCGGTGACTTCCGGGGTCACTCCGATGCCAAAGTCCGTGACAGTTCTATGGAGAAAATGCAGAAAACACAGAATGAAGACTTCGAGTGAGTGTTCGAGCTCCCGTAGAATGGATGGCTCTTATTTATACCTGATCAAGATTCTGTTACCAAGGGGGATCGCGGTGTGTCAGGTGTCAGACCTGCTACCACTCATTTTCTTATCGGCCACAACATCAATCTGCGGTCTAGGCAGTTAGGGAAGATCGTGCACCGTACTAAGTCTATCCTACAGCCACCCTCCTACCAGTATAGAGTGTATCGTGGGCAAGCTGTTCTTTACACATGGGGCGTGCCGTTACGTGCTCGGTCCCTGACACAAGCATTGATTGCCGCCGTCCAATCATAGTCAAACTCCCCGCCTGATGCTTTGTGACAGGACTCGGCAAGTTGCCGATCTCGGGACACTCTACTTGGTTCCTCCAAGCTTGTGTCTCAAGGCCTTCCGAGTAGGAGATGCGGGTCCCTGGTCCCTTGAAAATAAATATCAAGGCCAATTAATATCAAGGCAATCTTGCTAATATGAAAATAAAAGGGTTGGCATCCATCGATTACTAAAGCTGGCCAATCAAGGTTGTTTCAACCAAGTCCCTCGTATAAGAACGAAGAAAAAACATTTTTAATTAGCGGTAGGTGAATTGGCAGTGGACACGTTCAGCATTTGCCTCCATATAGATGACTGTCGATAGTTCAAAAAAGGGTTAGCCGGGTTAGCATCGTTTGGATGTTGCGATTAGATGAGAAAAATGTATTTATTAAACACATGTAATTAACATGTAATATTATATTTTTAGCCGGGATAGAAAAATGTATTTATTATAATATTACATATTATTTTTAGTATATAAGAGGAGCTGGGCTTTATTTGCATTTTTGAAATCTAGCACAGTAATCCTGTGGGTATGATTGGAAAATTTTAATGAAATTATCAGTCAAGGCGACGGTGGGTATGTTGGGTAGGCCTTACACGCATATGGAGGCCTTTAGAGCAGTTCTTAGTCACTACTCACTGCATCTTGTTGACATTAGAGGCTAAAGATTCACTTGGTCTAATATCAGGAGTGGGAGACATTTTGTTAAAGAAAGAATTGAAATGCCATGTCAAGGGGCAAATACAAGGGGCACCCTAAGGGGGCAGCCCAGCATTTTCCAAAGAAGAATCAGGTGGGTATGGCTAGGGGTGTAACCAATCTGATTTTGGATAAAATTTAAAATCGAACTGGTATGCACTAGTTTTCTATTTTCAAAAACTGATTTCGTACCGTTTATTCCTCTAAACCGATACTTCCGATTTTACCGGTTCCGATCCGATTCAGTCTGGTTTTTTAGTTTTAATATACTATATTATATATAATATATATAATAATATATTATAGTATATAATACTATAGTGATAATATATTGTAGTATATTATAATATATATTATAATTGTATTATAGACTATAGTGATATATTATAGTATATAGTTATATAGTATTAGTATAACAACTAATGCAATAAATTATAGTGATATAAGATTTTAAAATTTAATATTATATTAATTAGTAATTTATCATATAATACAAAATTATTTTATATATAATTATATATTATATATAAAAATTATATACAATATAAAAAATTATAATATATGTGTATAAACCGGTCTGGTTCGATCCAGTTTTAGAAAAAGAAAAATCGAAGCTGGACCGATTTTGACCAGTTTTAAGAAAAATAAAACCGATTCCAGACCGAATCAGATCTACCGGTTCGGTCTGGTTTACCAGTTCACCGATTTTTTCTTACACCCCTAGGTATGGCAGCCTAGCCTACTTGCAGAAATCCCAATTGGAAAGTCCTATAGTTTTCTCTCAGCATCAAGGAAAAGTCCTGGCACTACTGCTGCTGTTTGAAGCTTTCCATACTTGTCTGCCCTGTTCAGGTAAGCAGTTTCTCATAATTAAGCTATGTAACAGAATCATATGGGAATCTAGATAAGGAGCTTGAATAACTGAAAGCGAAACTCTATCCAAGAGTGTGATTCAACTAGAATAAAGGTCAGAAGCACACAAGGAGTCTCCCAATTCTAATTAATGCCATACCCATAGAATCCGTTTCAGATTACTTTTCTATGCCAATCCCATTCTGGCTGTGACCATTGCCCATTAATAATCTTTAACATAGACAGGAAGTAGTTCCATGTTTCTTGAACTTGAAATGAGATAATCTAATATAAGAGAGAAATAATTAAATGTCTAGGAAGCAGATGACTAGGTATTAGCCATAACAACCATCGAACAGTTGTCCTCCAAATACTACTTATCCCAAAAAAACGAAAAGGCAAAAAAAATTAGTACTCCCTAAACACGTTTTTTGGTTCTTTCTTTGTCCTGGAAGACACCAACAACAGAAATCCATTATAACAACCTGACTACACCACTGGACTTGTGTCTCACAAGGAGAAATACAATTAGACCTAAACAGTTTTTTTTTTATAGGTGAAATAAAAGTACACTGGAAGTATAACAAAAAAACACCTAGTTACAAATTAAAAGCCAGAAGAATTAGGCCTAAAACATTGATATACTTTATGCCAAAACATAATTCTAATAAACAAATAAGTAGCTTTCAGAATGCACCCATCTCCACAAATTTTTTTATGACAAGGAATTTCGGAAATCGAGCAAACACAACATGTCTTCTACCCAGTTAAACCCCAGATTCATGTAATGTGCCCGCATCACACAGATCAGGTAAATCATCAGCTTTTAAGCAATGGGATGTGAAGTGGCCCCTAGAAATTGTTTACACCCAAGGTTCTAACCTTGCCCCAAGACCAAGGCCCTTTCCACTTGAGCCAACCCCTAAGGTTTAGCCTCCATCCCCACAAATTAAAAGCAGATCATAAGATTTATAAGATCAAATAGCACAAAAGAGCTAACCACGCAGGAATATATCAAGAAAACTTCTGAACATGTATCCCATAGCCTTCTCTCTTCAGAGTCATAACTGTTCAAAGAGCAAAATACCAGACCTTTTCCTGATAATATGCACCTTTTCATGTGCATTTTTTCCTCAAATATTTCAGATTACTAAAATAAACTGCAATTCCAAATACAA